>CM076982.1:92500-135000 GCA_039105355.1 Benthosema pterotum
CACAGATTGATACCAAGAGACTTGGTCTGAACCAGGGACTGAAGCAGGCTAGCTTCATCCTCACCATGTTGGGGTTTCCTGCTTTCTTATCTCTGTTCTATTGAGTCTATTGAGTCTTCTTAATACTTCCTGCTGCTCATATCTCCTTCATCTCCTGCTCCTTCATAAATTAGTCATGTATTTGTAATATATTAGATATTTCCTCAGATGCTTCAGCCTACAAGATGCCATCTTCAGCCTTCCTCAACAAGGAAGCCCTAACATTTATCTAAAAAAAGAAAGTTTAATGTGTCTGACGTTGACCAGCTGCTGTCCAGTCTCTGTCTGTCTGTCTGAAACCTGTCTGTCGGTCTCTGTCTGTCTGTCTGAAACCTGTCTGTCTGTCGGTCTCTGTCTGTCTGTCTGAAACCTGTCTGTCGGTCTCTGTCTGTCTGAAACCTGTCCGTCGGTCTCTGTCTGTCTGAAACCTGTCCGTCGGTCTCTGTCTGTCTGAAACCTGTCCGTCGGTCTCTGTGTCTTTCTCTCTCTGTAGGTGATCTTGATGGAGACTGGATCCCTGAAGCTGCTGTCAAAGAACCTCCTCAAGCTCGTCTCTATCGGCTTCTCCAAGATGGTCAGGGCTGGTGTGTTCCTGCGATGACAATCTTTGGCTGCAAGACCAAATATCTAAAACATCCAGGGTTAGGTTCATCTAACCTCTAGGGGGCCGAAGAGGGTTAGGTTTAACCCTAAACGGGTTAACCCTAAAAAGGGATGGATTGGGGTCAAAATCAGCTAATGATTCCCGAGCGCGGCAAGCCGCAGCTCACCGCTCCTTGGAGCTCACCACTCCAAGTGATGGGTTAAAAGCGGAGGCCCAATTTCGCTGCGGTAACGTAGTGACAAATCATGCGACTTTGACTTTGACTTTGAAACCTCTTTGGCACCACCTTTCCAAAGGCAAGGCGTCTTTTCCTCTTTCCGAAATATGGGTGTCTACGTGGAGCGTTGTCCTGTGGACCCGTAGTTCTTCCAGAATCTGGCCGTCTGCGTGGAGCGTTGTCTTGTCCTGGTGGTTGGCTCTGAGGGCCGGTCCGGCGAGAGGCAGATTCTGATGAGGGGCCGCTGGTAGAATCAGCAAGGGACGACCGTATCCCAGAGGCTGGTTCTGGGAGCCAGTGGGGTCCGGATGCTCCGTTCCAGTAGTTTACATTAAATATGTACTGGTGATGACCGGAGCATACACCATGTGGTAGTGGACTACATGGTGGTTGTGGATATGGTGATGATGGTGGTGATGGTGATGGATGTGGTTTGTAGTTGGGGGATTCACAAACCTGTAGGCCATCACCGACAGCACAGCCACCAGCAGCAACTCAAAGACCCTCTGTGGATCCACCTGTGAGTCGTCTTGCTCTTAACATCCTTGAAGTCCTCATGTCTCCTGGTCTCCTGGTCTTTGCTGGTCGAGGAGCATCCTCAGCATTGCAGGTCGTCTTCGACTGGACATTCGTAAAGGGTATCATCGCCGACCTTTCCAATTCCTCAATGTGACACACGTCCGGGTCCAAGTTCATCTCAGCCTCACAGGTCAGCTGGTTGGCATCCTCGATGATGCTGACGTTGGTGAGCGTCGCGTTCGGGTACGCTCTTCCATGTCAGTGGTCAATGGATCTCTGTTAATTACAGGCCTTTCTCCCTCTTCAATAGGACACACTTCGAAGACGCTCGAGGGGAAGATGCTTGGCCTCGCATTCTCTTCCTCAAGGCTGCAGATCTGGGCGCCTTCTTCTCCATGTTGAAGCTTGTTGTCAGGTGACACGGCGACCACAGGGACGGTCAGGGTCTGGGTCTCGTCAGTGCCCAGCCGGTGGGTGGAGAGGCAGGAGAAACGCGCCCGATGTCGTCTTCGCTGCCGTGTAGTGGAGGGTCGAATAGCTGGTGGTCAGGACTGGCCAGGTGGACAGATCGAAGGTCTTGTCCTCCACCACATACATTCTGTCGGTCTCCAGCGGCTGTCCGTTTCTGAGCCAGCTGATTTGGAGGGCGGGGCGGGCACCCCTCACCACGCAGGTAGCCAGGCGTGTGGACACACCGTACTGGAGAGAATCTGTCTGGTTTTCCAAGGAAGGAGCTCTGGTTTCTGGTGGATCTCTACCTGGCTGGTGTGGAACTGATGCACACTGACGGAGGTTGAAGTCCATGGCAGGTATTTACTGATGTATGAAGAGCTGGTGCTCTTCACTCTGCAAGCATACACGCCCTCGTCCTTGGTCATGGCGTATGGAATGAGGAGGCTGGAGGAATCTTCGGAGAAATTGAACCACGGAGAGTGGCGGAAGATTTCATGGCCTTCAAAGCCCTGGATCAGGAAGGACCAGAGATCGGGAACGCGCTTCTCCAGCAAGACGGTCTCGCCGATGGGATGATGGGGGTCTTGGCTGTCGAAGTGTAGTTTACTCCATGTCAAAGTCTCCAAACGCTCGCCAGGACGGAGATGATAGGAGCAGGGACCACCAGCTTGGATGCCAAAAGCCTGTCACATTCATGTCCCAGGCTGAGCTCCGGAAGGCCAAGGCGAGGAAGAGGAAAATCTTGAAAATCCACATCTTTCTGAAGTGACTTGAAAACGCTCTGTTTGAATGAATTCACTGAATGAATGAAGCTGAAGCGCTTATGGTGATAGACAATGGAACTAATGTATTGTCATTGATCCACGGGCCTTTTATATCCAGACAGGACCATTCTACTGACATCGCCGTTCTGTGACATCACTGTATCAGGAGTTCCCAGTGGAGCCACGCCCACATATGATGTCATGGCAACAGCAAGCAAATCCGCTGATGATGTATGTGGTCAAAAGGTCCCAAAAGCACTTGAATATGATCAAGGAGGGTAGCGCCCCCTAGTGGCCTGCAGGGGAGTATTTATTATTATTATTATATTATTATTATTATTATTATTACCATTATTATTTTATTTTTATTTTTTGAAAAATACCTCCCCCAGCCACTATGGGGCATCGGCACAGAGGTATTCCCATATGGGCATATACCAGGGAGGTATATGCCCATATGTATATAGGTATATATAGGCAGCCATTTACGACCTGTGGAGCGCCCCCTACTGGTAAGTGGAGGTATTTATTTCAATAAATAAATAAAAAAGATAAAAACAAAAAGCACTCTAGCCGCTATAGCCGACTCAGACTTATACAGTTCTGCCTGAAGGTGACTGAATTCTTTTTAAACAGTATATACAGTATATATATATATATACTGTATATATAGGTCAACTCAGACCAAGAATGTCTTTCACAAACTTCTTGTTTTTTTTTGGGTCTTGCTTTGGGCTCTCTGTGGGCGAGAGACATCAACACAGAGCTCCATTCATAGCTCTCTCTCTCTCTCTCTCTCTCTCTCTCTCTCTCTCTCTCTCTGTCTCTCTCTCTCTCTCTCTCTCTCTCTCTCTCTCTTCTCTCTCTCTCTCTTCTCTCTCTCTCTCTCTGTCTCTCTCTCCTGTAGTGTATGCGTGTCAGTGTGTGTCAGTGCGCATGGGTGTGTGTGTTTGTGTGTGTGGGGGGGGGGAGCCTATACTCTTAGAATGTGATTTAAATTAGTTTAGATATTTTAAATTGGACTTAAATATCACACACACACACACACACACACACACACACACACACACACACACACACACACACACACACACACACACACACACACACACACCACACACACATTCATTCATTCATTCATTAATGAATTGTTGCCAAATGGCAACGTTAATTGTATTTCTGTAATATTTGTGTGCATATTGTATGAGCCTATAGCTTTAAAGGGGAACTCCACCCATTTTCAATATTTTACTGTCATTGATGTACCTTCAAGGTGTTGTGTGGACTTGATAAAAAAAGTTCCCCCATTCTGTGTTCAGTCACGACTACAGTCTCTGTGATGTTTACATTGTACTATTATTAATGAACAACTAAAATAAAGGGATTTAAATTCATTAAAGGTGGACTTTATGCATTTCTGCCTATACTCCTACCAGAACCATATTCAACTAATCTGCCATTATACTGAGATTATATACTGAGATTATATAGGCTACTGAAATTATATAGTGAGATAATATTATAACCCTAGTGAGATAATATACTAAGATTATATAAAATACTGAAATTACATAGTGAGATAATATTATAACCCTAGAAATACACTAAGATTATATAAAATACTGAAATTATATAGTGAGATTATATACTAAGATTATATAAAATACTGAAATTATATAGTGAGATTATATACTAAGATTATATAAAATACTGAAATTATATAGTGAGATTATATACTAAGATTATATAAAATACTGAAATTATATAGTGAGATTATATACTAAGATTATATAAAATACTGAAATTATATAGTGAGATTATATACTGACATTATATAAAATACTGAAATTACATAGTGAGATTATATACTGAGATTATATAGAATAAGGAATAATTGTTATTTGAACCAACATTTTGCCAGTTCTCACGTGAAAGCTCTTAGTTTTGGGTGCAAGAAACTAAACTCAACATCTCAAACTGTCAACTTAAATTCATTCATTTTAATTGCATTATTCTTAAACACTATAAGAGTAAGTAACACCATCACCACTATTTCAAAGATTAAACTTAGGGTTCTTGAAATGGATTTTCATTAATGGAACAATCACATTTTTGATGTGTAGATCTTGTTGAGCTGCTCATTTTGAAAGTAGCTTTCAAGTCAAAAAAGTCCTGGCACTCCTGATATAGGCTACTGAAATGATATACTGAGATTATAAACTGAGATTATACAGTATACTGAAATTACATACTGGGGGAGGGCGGGCAGGAGAAAATGGTATGGGTGCGATGAAGCCGCACCCATACCATTTTCCGTTACAGGACTTTTATTAGGCAAGTAAAGCATCAATAATAACCTCATCGTTGAAGTTGCAACAGACACGCAGCATGCATAAAGCTAAAGGTCTGACTCAGAGAGTTTTCTGTTTTCAATGATGAAATGCTGTTGGTTTAGTGGTGACACAGCTGTAGTTAGTTAGTAGCAGTAGTAGTGTTTCACATTATTTCAAATTTTAAAGCACTTTCATTTGAAACATCTTTGAAATGTGGGTTGTTTGTTTGCATGCATCATGTTTGGTGGGGCAGTCTGGACATTTAGGGGGACATTGCCCCCCCATGCCCATGCCTAGATCCACCCTGCATATAACCTCAGTGTAAATAGTGGTCCCTCATCTAACTGCAGTGTAAATAGTGGTCCCTCATATAGTGTAAATAGTGGTCCCTCATCTAACTGCAGTGTAAATAGTGGTCCTCATATAGTGTAAATAGTGGTCCCTCATCTAACTGCAGTGTAAATAGTGGTCCTCATATAGTGTAAATAGTGGTCCTCATCTAACTGCAGTGTAAATAGTGGTCCCTCATATAGTGTAAATAGTGGTCCCCTCATCTAACTGCAGTGTAAATAGTGGTCCCTCATATAGTGTAAATAGTGGTCCCTCATATAACTGCAGGGTAAATAGTGGTCCCTCATATAGTGTAAATAGTGGTCCCTCATCTAACTGCAGTGTAAATAGTGGTCCCTCATCTAACTGCAGTGTAAATAGTGGTCCCTCATATAACTGCAGGGTAAATAGTGGTCCCTAGCTCCCCTCCACTTTGGGTGTGAAGAAGAAAGGTGTTATTTGCATCACAATGATGTGTCAGTCATAGTGTTATCTGTAAATCACATTAACCATGTTGGCCCTACCGTATACAGCATACCTGGGCATTATGCGGCCCTGTGGCCAAATGCGGCCCTTTGTCTGACTCTGACGGCCGGGGACCACCAGTGGTCCTTGAGAGAGTTCCAGTTAAATATGAAAAGTTGGTTAACCAGATGTAACTCTTTGAGAGCGTAAACATGAAACTAAATGGACCCTTGCGGGTCCATTTAGTTTCATGTTTACACCCTCAAGAGTTAAAATATTCATCATCTGAATTAGCCAGAGAATGTAAAAGAATGGTCATTTTTGATCTGTATGTTTGCCTGTTTTGTTTGTGAAATCCAGCTTGTAATTGTAGACAAAAGCAAAAGAAATCTTTAGTTTCGGGTCTGTGGGGCTAAAATGTCATCAAATGGTGGTCAGTGGTTCAAATACTGAATAAATAGTGGGCCCTGGTGTCAACATGGTTGGTCTTATTCTTACTTTTATCTTGAAATTAAATGAATATTACATAGACATGTAGTTCAGCCTTTAGTCTTGGTCCCCCACAATATTGTATGTATCTCATTTGGACCCTTGGGAAAAATAATTGCCCAGCTCTGGTATACAGTCTGCTATGTGGACCTGAGGGGGTCCCCAGGGGGTCCCTGGGCTCTGTACTCGGCCCCCTCCTCCTCCTTTGTTCCTTATAGGAGATCTGACTGAGATTTGCTGCTGTTTTCTGCTGGAATGTTTGATGTGATAGACCAGTAGTTTTCAACCTTTTTCATACCACGGCCCACTATTTATTCAGCATTATTTATGCCACCAATCGAGAACATTTCAGCCCCACAGACCCTAATAACTAAAGATTTATTTTGCTTTTGTCCACAATTCCAGGCTGGATTTGGGGAAACCAAACAGTCCATCATACAGATCAAAATGACCATTAATCTTCTACATTCTCTAGTTGTGTAGACTTGGGATAATTCACATGATGGATATTTTAACTCTTGAGAGTGTAAACATGAAACCAAATGGACCTGCAAGGGTCCAAGGTTGACACGCCCCTCAAGGCCACTTCATAAATTAGTCATGTATTTGTAATATATTAGATATTTCCTCAGATGCTTCAGCCTACAAGATGCCATCTTCAGCCTTCCTCAACAAGGAAGCCCTAACATTTATCTAAAAAAAGAAAGTTTAATGTGTCTGACGTTGACCAGCTGCTGTCCAGTCTCTGTCTGTCTGTCTGAAACCTGTCTGTCGGTCTCTGTCTGTCTGTCTGAAACCTGTCTGTCTGTCGGTCTCTGTCTGTCTGTCTGAAACCTGTCTGTCGGTCTCTGTCTGTCTGAAACCTGTCCGTCGGTCTCTGTCTGTCTGAAACCTGTCCGTCGGTCTCTGTCTGTCTGAAACCTGTCCGTCGGTCTCTGTGTCTTTCTCTCTCTGTAGGTGATCTTGATGGAGACTGGATCCTGAAGCTGCTGTCAAAGAACCTCCTCAAGCTCGTCTCTATCGGCTTCTCCAAGATGGTCAGGGCTGGTGTGTTCCTGCGATGACAATCTTTGGCTGCAAGACCAAATATCTAAAACATCCAGGGTTAGGTTCATCTAACCCTCTAGGGGGCCGAAGAGGGTTAGGTTTAACCCTAAACGGGTTAACCCTAAAAAGGGATGGATTGGGGGTCAAAATCAGCTAATGATTCCCGAGCGCGGCAAGCCGCAGCTCACCGCTCCTTGGAGCTCACCACTCCAAGTGATGGGTTAAAAGCGGAGGCCCAATTTCGCTGCGGTAACGTAGTGACAAATCATGCGACTTTGACTTTGACTTTGAAACCTCTTTGGCACCACCTTTCCAAAGGCAAGGCGTCTTTTCCTCTTTCCGAAATATGGGTGTCTACGTGGAGCGTTGTCCTGTGGACCCGTAGTTCTTCCAGAATCTGGCCGTCTGCGTGGAGCGTTGTCTTGTCCTGGTGGTTGGCTCTGAGGGCCCGGTCCGGCGAGAGGCAGATTCTGATGAGGGGCCGCTGGTAGAATCAGCAAGGGACGACCGTATCCCAGAGGTGGTTCTGGGGGCCAGTGGGTCCGGATGCTCCGTTCCAGTAGTTTACATTAAATATGTACTGGTTGATGACCGGAGCATACACCATGTGGTAGTGGACTACATGGTGGTTGTGGATATGGTGATGATGGTGGTGATGGTGATGGATGTGGTTTGTAGTTGGGGGATTCACAAACCTGTAGGCCATCACCGACAGCACAGCCACCAGCAGCAACTCAAAGACCCTCTGTGGATCCACCTGTGGAGTCGTCTTGCTCTTAACATCCTTGAAGTCCTCATGTCTCCTGGTCTCCTGGTCTTTGCTGGGTCGAGGAGCATCCTCAGCATTGCAGGTCGTCTTCGACTGGACATTCGTAAAGGGTATCATCGCCGACCTTTCCAATTCCTCAATGTGACACACGTCCGGGTCCAAGTTCATCTCAGCCTCACAGGTCAGCTGGTTGGCATCCTCGATGATGCTGACGTTGGTGAGCGTCGCGTTCGGGTACAGCTCTTCCATGTCAGTGGTCAATGGATCTCTGTTAATTACAGGCCTTTCTCCCTCTTCAATAGGACACACTTCGAAGACGCTCGAGGGGAAGATGCTTGGCCTCGCATTCTCTTCCTCAAGGCTGCAGATCTGGGCGCCTTCTTCCTCCATGTTGAAGCTTGTTGTCAGGTTGACACCGGCGACCACAGGGACGGTCAGGGTCTGGGTCTCGTCAGTGCCCAGCCGGTGGGTGGAGAGGCAGGAGAAACGCGCCCCGATGTCGTCTTCGCTGGCCGTGTAGTGGAGGGTCGAATAGCTGGTGGTCAGGACTGGCCAGGTGGACAGATCGAAGGTCTTGTCCTCCACCACATACATTCTGTCGGTCTCCAGCGGCTGTCCGTTTCTGAGCCAGCTGATTTGGAGGGCGGGGCGGGCACCCCTCACCACGCAGGTAGCCAGGCGTGTGGACACACCGTACTGGAGAGAATCTGTCTGGTTTTCCAAGGAAGGGAGCTCTGGTTTCTGGTGGATCTCTACCTGGCTGGTGTGGAACTGATGCACACTGACGGAGGTTGAAGTCCATGGCAGGTATTTACTGATGTATGAAGAGCTGGTGCTCTTCACTCTGCAAGCATACACGCCCTCGTCCTTGGTCATGGCGTATGGAATGAGGAGGCTGGAGGAATCTTCGGAGAAATTGAACCACGGAGAGTGGCGGAAGATTTCATGGCCTTCAAAGCCCTGGATCAGGAAGGACCAGAGATCGGGAACGCGCTTCTCCAGCAAGACGGTCTCGCCGATGGGATGATGGGGGTCTTGGCTGTCGAAGTGTAGTTTACTCCATGTCAAAGTCTCCAAACGCTCGCCAGGACGGAGATGATAGGAGCAGGGGACCACCAGCTTGGATGCCAAAAGCCCTGTCACATTCATGTCCCAAGCTGAGCTCCGGAAGGCCAAGGCGAGGAAGAGGAAAATCTTGAAAATCCACATCTTTCTGAAGTGACTTGAAAACGCTCTGTTTGAATGAATTCACTGAATGAATGAAGCTGAAGCGCTTATGGTGATAGACAATGGAACTAATGTATTGTCATTGATCCACGGGCCTTTTATATCCAGACAGGACCATTCTACTGACATCGCCGTTCTGTGACATCACTGTATCAGGAGTTCCCAGTGGAGCCACGCCCACATATGATGTCATGGCAACAGCAAGCAAATCCGCTGATGTCTGTCTGCCTGCCTGCCTGCCTGCCTGCCTGCCTGCCTGCCTGCCTGCCTGCCTGCCTGCCTGCCTGCCTGCCTGCCTGCCTGCCTGTCTGTCTGTCTGTCTGTCTGTCTGTCTGTCTGTCTGTCTGTCTGCCTGCCTGCCTGCCTGCCTGCCTAGCTGCCTGCCTGCCTGCCTGCCTGTCTGTCTGTCTGTCTGTCTGTCTGTCTGTCTGTCTGTCTGTCTGTCTGTCTGTCTGTCTCCGTCCGTCCGTCCGTCCGTCCGTCCGTCCGTCTGCCTGCCTGCCTGCCTGCCTGACTGCCTGACTAAGATAAAAACGAAACAAAAAGTCTTGTATCATGCCGTTTTCTACTTCTTCCTAATTATATATTATATGACGATATTGTGTTTGTTGTCATGATTTGTCACAACCCGAGTTGGCTTTGGCCGTGGCGCAATCATGTTTTTATTAACCATTTTAGAAAAGTCTATGAGGAAAATGAATGAGGAATCCACTAGTGGAACAGGCTGGTGACATCACTGCGCAGGTCTATATAACTAAAATAAACAAATAAAAACACCAATGGCATCTTATTTCTTTCATAAATAGAGAATATTTCACTCAACAGGAACTGCTCCTGGCGCAGGATGATGATGTCACATGTCCATGTGTGATCTAGCTCTATGGAATATATGGATGAACATGCTCATGTGACATCATCATCCTGCGACCGGAGCACCTCCTATTGAGTGAAAGATTCTCTATTTATGAAAGAAATAAAGTATTGAAGGTGTTTTTATCTGCATGTTTTAGTTATAGAAGGCAAGTATAGTGTTATAAGGCATATTTGTCTTTTAGCCAGGGATCCTTTTAAAGGGGAACTCCACCCATTTTCAACATTTTTTTCTGAAAAAAAGAAGCGTCTAAAGAAATCCGTTGACATGGTGAAAATACATCCTGATGATGTCATCAAGATGTTTCACCATGTTAGTGGTTTTCTTCAGACCTCCATTTCTTGGCAACACAAAATGGGGGAATGTTTTTATCATGTCCACCCAGCACCTCTAAGGTACGTCAATGACGTAGTAAAATGTTGAAAATGGGTGGAGTTCCCCTTTAAGTAGTTTTAGAGCACACTCACTTGCAGGGGAGGATTATCCAATGGGATGTTGGGCCCAGGTCCAGGGGTCCCTGATTCGGTTCAAAGTGGCCAAAGCCAACACGGGCCGTGACAAATCATGACAACAAACACAATATCGTCATACAATATATTATTAGGAAGAAGTAGAAAACGGCATGATACAAGACTTTTTGTTTCGTTTTTCATCTTAGAAATGATTTGATTGTCCCAAAAGTTTGTGTGCGTCATCATGATTCATCACAACTCGAGTTGGCTTTGTCCGCGGCGTAATCGTCTTTATATAAATTATTTTCGAAAAGTCTATGGGAAAAATGAATGGGGAATCCATTTCTGGAACAGGGGCGGTGAGGTCACTGCGCTGGTCTATAGTGACCCTCACAAAATATAACATGTAGAGCTTTACACTTTTCTAAAAATAGGAGTGGGGTATTTTTTTACCCCAGGTATCATTATTATACTGTATATACAGTAGAGGAAGATTTGATTTATTGTTAGGTTTAGTTTTCATCCCCTACCATTTTATTAAAAGGATCCCTGACTAATAAGACAAACATCGCTTAAAACATTATACTTTCCCTATATAACTAAGGGAGCATGTCTCATGTGACATCATCATCCTGCGACAGGAGCACTTCCTGTTGAGTGAAATATTTATGAAAGAAATAAAGTATTGAAGGTGTTTTTATCACCATGTTTTAGTTATGAAGGCAGGTATAGTGTTTTAAGGAATATTTGTCTTATTAGCCAGGGATCCTTTTAAAGGTAACAGAGACAACTTCAGTGTGTACAAACACTGTGTTTGTAAACAGAATCTAACTCCACCCACCTCCACTCTATTGGCTGATTATCAATCTGTGATTGGATAAAACACAGCCTCTCCCCACACAACCCCTCCTCCCCTCACTCACAAATTAGCACCGCCTTTTCTGAGCCATCCAAATGCTTTGTTTACATGATTTGTTGACAACAACAAAGTTCTGGAAGGTCTGCAGGACAAAACAAATGTCTTTCTGCAGGGAAACAGCTGCAGCATCAAAGTAGAAGCAACATAGAGGGGAAAAGGCAAAAAAAGAATACTGTAGATATATATCTATTTTGATTTTTGTCTAAAAAGTTTACTCTATTGCCTTTAAGTATGCCTGGTTTGCCTGGTGGGTGGTGATGGCTGCTGATTGGTCCAACTGAACTGAAGCGACGCCCATGATAAAGAGGGAGGAGTTAGGGGAGGGGCTGATGTGTGATGTCACTATGTTACTGTTTTCTCATTGGCTGAAAAGGGTTTCACCCTGCAGGAATAAACCATAAGACATCAGTAGGTAAAAATCACACCAAGGTCTCTACTGAAGTATGGTCACCTCTTAAACATCAGAGAGTGCAACAGTTTGGTTCCAGTAGACCCAGGAGATCTCCTGGTTGGCAGAAGTTCTCAACACCTGTTTGGGATCATCATTTAGCCTGGGGACCACTTGGAACCCTCTCAGGGACCTGTGAATGAATTATCTTTGGCCCGTGGGATGATATTGAATTAGTATTAGAACTGACCCTCTGGTCTATTGCACACATCATGATGAGAAATGAATAAAAAATAATTGTTTTGCTTTCTGAACTCTTTGATTGGTTTTTACTATGTATGACAACAGTTTGCTGGCTGGCAGCTCTTGATGTCTTTGGCAGTGTCCTGCAAGTTGCATTCTCCTGGCTGCTATCTTGTCGCTCACCCAGAGTATCCCAGCATACAGACAAACTAGTCCAGGTTTCCGTTTTCGCGCAACGCCAACGGAAATGAAAGCAGCCTGAGTGTGGGGGCTTCCGCCTTCCTTCCAGGATACTTGCAATAACTTCTTTATCCTCACCATGTTGAGGTTTTCTGCCTGCTCATCTCAGATTTCTGTATTGACTCTTCTTAATTCTTCCTGTTGCTCATATCTCCTTCATCTCCTGCTCCTTCATCAATTAGCCCTATATGTGGATTTTTATTAGATATTTCCACGGATGCTATACAGCCTATGAGCCATCTTGCTCAGCAAGGAAGCCTAACATATTTATCCAAAAAAAAGAAGTGAAACAAAGTTGTGTTTAAAGTGTCTAAGGTTGAGTAGCTGCTGTCCAGTGTCTGCACACACAGAGAGAGGTCTGAAACTATTTATCATTGGTCGGTTTAATGGACAGATTGATACTTTGATACACAGATTGATACCAAGAGACTTGGTCTGAACCAGGGACTGAAGCAGGCTAGCTTCATCCTCACCATGTTGGGGTTTCCTGCATTCTTATCTCTGTTCTATTGAGTCTATTGAGTCTTCTTAATACTTCCTGCTGCTCATATCTCCTTCATCTCCTGCTCCTTCATAAATTAGTCATGTATTTGTAATATATTAGATATTTCCTCAGATGCTTCAGCCTACAAGATGCCATCTTCAGCCTTCCTCAACAAGGAAGCCCTAACATTTATCTAAAAAAAGAAAGTTTAATGTGTCTGACGTTGACCAGCTGCTGTCCAGTCTCTGTCTGTCTGTCTGAAACCTGTCTGTCGGTCTCTGTCTGTCTGTCTGAAACCTGTCTGTCTGTCGGTCTCTGTCTGTCTGTCTGAAACCTGTCTGTCGGTCTCTGTCTGTCTGAAACCTGTCCGTCGGTCTCTGTCTGTCTGAAACCTGTCCGTCGGTCTCTGTCTGTCTGAAACCTGTCCGTCGGTCTCTGTGTCTTTCTCTCTCTGTAGGTGATCTTGATGGAGACTGGATCCCTGAAGCTGCTGTCAAAGAACCTCCTCAAGCTCGTCTCTATCGGCTTCTCCAAGATGGTCAGGGCTGGTGTGTTCCTGCGATGACAATCTTTGGCTGCAAGACCAAATATCTAAAACATCCAGGGTTAGGTTCATCTAACCCTCTAGGGGGCCGAAGAGGGTTAGGTTTAACCCTAAACGGGTTAACCCTAAAAAGGGATGGATTGGGGGTCAAAATCAGCTAATGATTCCCGAGCGCGGCAAGCCGCAGCTCACCGCTCCTTGGAGCTCACCACTCCAAGTGATGGGTTAAAAGCGGAGGCCCAATTTCGCTGCGGTAACGTAGTGACAAATCATGCGACTTTGACTTTGACTTTGAAACCTCTTTGGCACCACCTTTCCAAAGGCAAGGCGTCTTTTCCTCTTTCCGAAATATGGGTGTCTACGTGGAGCGTTGTCCTGTGGACCCGTAGTTCTTCCAGAATCTGGCCGTCTGCGTGGAGCGTTGTCTTGTCCTGGTGGTTGGCTCTGAGGGCCCGGTCCGGCGAGAGGCAGATTCTGATGAGGGGCCGCTGGTAGAATCAGCAAGGGACGACCGTATCCCAGAGGCTGGTTCTGGGGGCCAGTGGGTCCGGATGCTCCGTTCCAGTAGTTTACATTAAATATGTACTGGTTGATGACCGGAGCATACACCATGTGGTAGTGGACTACATGGTGGTTGTGGATATGGTGATGATGGTGGTGATGGTGATGGATGTGGTTTGTAGTTGGGGGATTCACAAACCTGTAGGCCATCACCGACAGCACAGCCACCAGCAGCAACTCAAAGACCCTCTGTGGATCCACCTGTGGAGTCGTCTTGCTCTTAACATCCTTGAAGTCCTCATGTCTCCTGGTCTCCTGGTCTTTGCTGGGTCGAGGAGCATCCTCAGCATTGCAGGTCGTCTTCGACTGGACATTCGTAAAGGGTATCATCGCCGACCTTTCCAATTCCTCAATGTGACACACGTCCGGGTCCAAGTTCATCTCAGCCTCACAGGTCAGCTGGTTGGCATCCTCGATGATGCTGACGTTGGTGAGCGTCGCGTTCGGGTACAGCTCTTCCATGTCAGTGGTCAATGGATCTCTGTTAATTACAGGCCTTTCTCCCTCTTCAATAGGACACACTTCGAAGACGCTCGAGGGGAAGATGCTTGGCCTCGCATTCTCTTCCTCAAGGCTGCAGATCTGGGCGCCTTCTTCCTCCATGTTGAAGCTTGTTGTCAGGTTGACACCGGCGACCACAGGGACGGTCAGGGTCTGGGTCTCGTCAGTGCCCAGCCGGTGGGTGGAGAGGCAGGAGAAACGCGCCCCGATGTCGTCTTCGCTGGCCGTGTAGTGGAGGGTCGAATAGCTGGTGGTCAGGACTGGCCAGGTGGACAGATCGAAGGTCTTGTCCTCCACCACATACATTCTGTCGGTCTCCAGCGGCTGTCCGTTTCTGAGCCAGCTGATTTGGAGGGCGGGGCGGGCACCCCTCACCACGCAGGTAGCCAGGCGTGTGGACACACCGTACTGGAGAGAATCTGTCTGGTTTTCCAAGGAAGGGAGCTCTGGTTTCTGGTGGATCTCTACCTGGCTGGTGTGGAACTGATGCACACTGACGGAGGTTGAAGTCCATGGCAGGTATTTACTGATGTATGAAGAGCTGGTGCTCTTCACTCTGCAAGCATACACGCCCTCGTCCTTGGTCATGGCGTATGGAATGAGGAGGCTGGAGGAATCTTCGGAGAAATTGAACCACGGAGAGTGGCGGAAGATTTCATGGCCTTCAAAGCCCTGGATCAGGAAGGACCAGAGATCGGGAACGCGCTTCTCCAGCAAGACGGTCTCGCCGATGGGATGATGGGGGTCTTGGCTGTCGAAGTGTAGTTTACTCCATGTCAAAGTCTCCAAACGCTCGCCAGGACGGAGATGATAGGAGCAGGGGACCACCAGCTTGGATGCCAAAAGCCCTGTCACATTCATGTCCCAAGCTGAGCTCCGGAAGGCCAAGGCGAGGAAGAGGAAAATCTTGAAAATCCACATCTTTCTGAAGTGACTTGAAAACGCTCTGTTTGAATGAATTCACTGAATGAATGAAGCTGAAGCGCTTATGGTGATAGACAATGGAACTAATGTATTGTCATTGATCCACGGGCCTTTTATATCCAGACAGGACCATTCTACTGACATCGCCGTTCTGTGACATCACTGTATCAGGAGTTCCCAGTGGAGCCACGCCCACATATGATGTCATGGCAACAGCAAGCAAATCCGCTGATGTCTGTCTGCCTGCCTGCCTGCCTGCCTGCCTGCCTGCCTGTCTGCCTGCCTGCCTGCCTGCCTGTCTGTCTGTCTGTCTGTCTGTCTGTCTGTCTGTCTGTCTGTCTGTCTGTCTGTCTGTCTGTCTGCCTGCCTGCCTGCCTGCCTGCCTGCCTAGCTGCCTGCCTGCCTGCCTGTCTGTCTGTCTGTCTGTCTGTCTGTCTGTCTGTCCGTCCGTCCGTCCGTCCGTCCGTCCGTCCGTCCGTCTGTCTGCCTGCCTGCCTGCCTGCCTGACTGCCTGACTAAGATAAAAACGAAACAAAAAGTCTTGTATCATGCCGTTTTCTACTTCTTCCTAATTATATATTATATGACGATATTGTGTTTGTTGTCATGATTTGTCACAACCCGAGTTGGCTTTGGCCGTGGCGCAATCATGTTTTTATTAACCATTTTAGAAAAGTCTATGAGGAAAATGAATGAGGAATCCACTAGTGGAACAGGCTGGTGACATCACTGCGCAGGTCTATATAACTAAAATAAACAAATAAAAACACCAATGGCATCTTATTTCTTTCATAAATAGAGAATATTTCACTCAACAGGAACTGCTCCTGGCGCAGGATGATGATGTCACATGTCCATGTGTGATCTAGCTCTATGGAATATATGGATGAACATGCTCATGTGACATCATCATCCTGCGACCGGAGCACCTCCTATTGAGTGAAAGATTCTCTATTTATGAAAGAAATAAAGTATTGAAGGTGTTTTTATCTGCATGTTTTAGTTATAGAAGGCAAGTATAGTGTTATAAGGCATATTTGTCTTTTAGCCAGGGATCCTTTTAAAGGGGAACTCCACCCATTTTCAACATTTTTTTCTGAAAAAAAGAAGCGTCTAAAGAAATCCGTTGACATGGTGAAAATACATCCTGATGATGTCATCAAGATGTTTCACCATGTTAGTGGTTTTCTTCAGACCTCCATTTCTTGGCAACACAAAATGGGGGAATGTTTTTATCATGTCCACCCAGCACCTCTAAGGTATATTAATGACATAGTAAAATGTTGAAAATGGGTGGAGTTCCCCTTTAAAGATGGAGTGCCGTGATTTTTTTCTACCCTAAAACATGATCATCAGGTATTAATGTTATATGAAAAGTAAGATTTTTTCCCCAAAAGTGTACAGTGTTTGTTAAACTGTCATTTTTATGATTCCACCCTACCAGTTCATTAAGTATGCCTGGTTTGCCTGGTGGGTGGTGATGGGTGGAGATCCACCTGAACTGAAGCCACACCCACAGCTTTATTTGCATGATAAAGGGGGAGGAGTTAAGGGAGGGGCTGAACATGTGATGTCACTATAGTGAAGTTTTTTTCATTGGCATGTTTGACTGGAAACATTCAGCCCCCAGGAAGAAACCCTAAATACAAAGGGAAGACATCATTGCACATAAAAAACACACCAAGGGGTCTATTTACATACTGCCACCTCTTAAACATGTACAAAATTGGAAAAAATACAAAAATCACGGCACCCCCACTTTAAGTAGTTTTAGAGCACACTCACTTGCAGGGGAGGATTATCCAATGGGATGTTGGGCCCAGGTCCAGGGGTCCCTGATTCGGTTCAAAGTGGCCAAAGCCAACACGGGCCGTGACAAATCATGACAACAAACACAATATCGTCATACAATATATTATTAGGAAGAAGTAGAAAACGGCATGATACAAGACTTTTTGTTTCGTTTTTCATCTTAGAAATGATTTGATTGTCCCAAAAGTTTGTGTGCGTCATCATGATTCATCACAACTCGAGTTGGCTTTGTCCGCGGCGTAATCGTCTTTATATAAATTATTTTCGAAAAGTCTATGGGAAAAATGAATGGGGAATCCATTTCTGGAACAGGGGCGGTGAGGTCACTGCGCTGGTCTATAGTGACCCTCACAAAATATAACATGTAGAGCTTTACACTTTTCTAAAAATAGGAGTGGGGTATTTTTTTACCCCAGGTATCATTATTATACTGTATATACAGTAGAGGAAGATTTGATTTATTGTTAGGTTTAGTTTTCATCCCCTACCATTTTATTAAAAGGATCCCTGACTAATAAGACAAACATCGCTTAAAACATTATACTTTCCCTATATAACTAAGGGAGCATGTCTCATGTGACATCATCATCCTGCGACAGGAGCACTTCCTGTTGAGTGAAATATTTATGAAAGAAATAAAGTATTGAAGGTGTTTTTATCACCATGTTTTAGTTATGAAGGCAGGTATAGTGTTTTAAGGAATATTTGTCTTATTAGCCAGGGATCCTTTTAAAGGTAACAGAGACAACTTCAGTGTGTACAAACACTGTGTTTGTAAACAGAATCTAACTCCACCCACCTCCACTCTATTGGCTGATTATCAATCTGTGATTGGATAAAACACAGCCTCTCCCCACACAACCCCTCCTCCCCCTCACTCACAAATTAGCACCGCCTTTTCTGAGCCATCCAAATGCTTTGTTTACATGATTTGTTGACAACAACAAAGTTCTGGAAGGTCTGCAGGACAAAACAAATGTCTTTCTGCAGGGAAACAGCTGCAGCATCAAAGTAGAAGCAACATAGAGGGGAAAAGGCAAAAAAAGAATACTGTAGATATATATCTATTTTGATTTTTGTCTAAAAAGTTTACTCTATTGCCTTTAAGTATGCCTGGTTTGCCTGGTGGGTGGTGATGGCTGCTGATTGGTCCAACTGAACTGAAGCGACGCCCATGATAAAGAGGGAGGAGTTAGGGGAGGGGCTGATGTGTGATGTCACTATGTTACTGTTTTCTCATTGGCTGAAAAGGGTTTCACCCTGCAGGAATAAACCATAAGACATCAGTAGGTAAAAATCACACCAAGGTCTCTACTGAAGTATGGTCACCTCTTAAACATCAGAGAGTGCAACAGTTTGGTTCCAGTAGACCCAGGAGATCTCCTGGTTGGCAGAAGTTCTCAACACCTGTTTGGGATCATCATTTAGCCTGGGGACCACTTGGAACCCTCTCAGGGACCTGTGAATGAATTATCTTTGGCCCGTGGGATGATATTGAATTAGTATTAGAACTGACCCTCTGGTCTATTGCACACATCATGATGAGAAATGAATAAAAAATAATTGTTTTGCTTTCTGAACTCTTTGATTGGTTTTTACTATGTATGACAACAGTTTGCTGGCTGGCAGCTCTTGATGTCTTTGGCAGTGTCCTGCAAGTTGCATTCTCCTGGCTGCTATCTTGTCGCTCACCCAGAGTATCCCAGCATACAGACAAACTAGTCCAGGTTTCCGTTTTCGCGCAACGCCAACGGAAATGAAAGCAGCCTGAGTGTGGGGGCTTCCGCCTTCCTTCCAGGATACTTGCAATAACTTCTTTATCCTCACCATGTTGAGGTTTTCTGCCTGCTCATCTCAGATTTCTGTATTGACTCTTCTTAATTCTTCCTGTTGCTCATATCTCCTTCATCTCCTGCTCCTTCATCAATTAGCCCTATATGTGGATTTTTATTAGATATTTCCACGGATGCTATACAGCCTATGAGCCATCTTGCTCAGCAAGGAAGCCTAACATATTTATCCAAAAAAAAGAAGTGAAACAAAGTTGTGTTTAAAGTGTCTAAGGTTGAGTAGCTGCTGTCCAGTGTCTGCACACACAGAGAGAGGTCTGAAACTATTTATCATTGGTCGGTTTAATGGACAGATTGATACTTTGATACACAGATTGATACCAAGAGACTTGGTCTGAACCAGGGACTGAAGCAGGCTAGCTTCATCCTCACCATGTTGGGGTTTCCTGCATTCTTATCTCTGTTCTATTGAGTCTATTGAGTCTTCTTAATACTTCCTGCTGCTCATATCTCCTTCATCTCCTGCTCCTTCATAAATTAGTCATGTATTTGTAATATATTAGATATTTCCTCAGATGCTTCAGCCTACAAGATGCCATCTTCAGCCTTCCTCAACAAGGAAGCCCTAACATTTATCTAAAAAAAGAAAGTTTAATGTGTCTGACGTTGACCAGCTGCTGTCCAGTCTCTGTCTGTCTGTCTGAAACCTGTCTGTCGGTCTCTGTCTGTCTGTCTGAAACCTGTCTGTCTGTCGGTCTCTGTCTGTCTGTCTGAAACCTGTCTGTCGGTCTCTGTCTGTCTGAAACCTGTCCGTCGGTCTCTGTCTGTCTGAAACCTGTCCGTCGGTCTCTGTCTGTCTGAAACCTGTCCGTCGGTCTCTGTGTCTTTCTCTCTCTGTAGGTGATCTTGATGGAGACTGGATCCCTGAAGCTGCTGTCAAAGAACCTCCTCAAGCTCGTCTCTATCGGCTTCTCCAAGATGGTCAGGGCTGGTGTGTTCCTGCGATGACAATCTTTGGCTGCAAGACCAAATATCTAAAACATCCAGGGTTAGGTTCATCTAACCCTCTAGGGGGCCGAAGAGGGTTAGGTTTAACCCTAAACGGGTTAACCCTAAAAAGGGATGGATTGGGGGTCAAAATCAGCTAATGATTCCCGAGCGCGGCAAGCCGCAGCTCACCGCTCCTTGGAGCTCACCACTCCAAGTGATGGGTTAAAAGCGGAGGCCCAATTTCGCTGCGGTAACGTAGTGACAAATCATGCGACTTTGACTTTGACTTTGAAACCTCTTTGGCACCACCTTTCCAAAGGCAAGGCGTCTTTTCCTCTTTCCGAAATATGGGTGTCTACGTGGAGCGTTGTCCTGTGGACCCGTAGTTCTTCCAGAATCTGGCCGTCTGCGTGGAGCGTTGTCTTGTCCTGGTGGTTGGCTCTGAGGGCCCGGTCCGGCGAGAGGCAGATTCTGATGAGGGGCCGCTGGTAGAATCAGCAAGGGACGACCGTATCCCAGAGGCTGGTTCTGGGGGCCAGTGGGTCCGGATGCTCCGTTCCAGTAGTTTACATTAAATATGTACTGGTTGATGACCGGAGCATACACCATGTGGTAGTGGACTACATGGTGGTTGTGGATATGGTGATGATGGTGGTGATGGTGATGGATGTGGTTTGTAGTTGGGGGATTCACAAACCTGTAGGCCATCACCGACAGCACAGCCACCAGCAGCAACTCAAAGACCCTCTGTGGATCCACCTGTGGAGTCGTCTTGCTCTTAACATCCTTGAAGTCCTCATGTCTCCTGGTCTCCTGGTCTTTGCTGGGTCGAGGAGCATCCTCAGCATTGCAGGTCGTCTTCGACTGGACATTCGTAAAGGGTATCATCGCCGACCTTTCCAATTCCTCAATGTGACACACGTCCGGGTCCAAGTTCATCTCAGCCTCACAGGTCAGCTGGTTGGCATCCTCGATGATGCTGACGTTGGTGAGCGTCGCGTTCGGGTACAGCTCTTCCATGTCAGTGGTCAATGGATCTCTGTTAATTACAGGCCTTTCTCCCTCTTCAATAGGACACACTTCGAAGACGCTCGAGGGGAAGATGCTTGGCCTCGCATTCTCTTCCTCAAGGCTGCAGATCTGGGCGCCTTCTTCCTCCATGTTGAAGCTTGTTGTCAGGTTGACACCGGCGACCACAGGGACGGTCAGGGTCTGGGTCTCGTCAGTGCCCAGCCGGTGGGTGGAGAGGCAGGAGAAACGCGCCCCGATGTCGTCTTCGCTGGCCGTGTAGTGGAGGGTCGAATAGCTGGTGGTCAGGACTGGCCAGGTGGACAGATCGAAGGTCTTGTCCTCCACCACATACATTCTGTCGGTCTCCAGCGGCTGTCCGTTTCTGAGCCAGCTGATTTGGAGGGCGGGGCGGGCACCCCTCACCACGCAGGTAGCCAGGCGTGTGGACACACCGTACTGGAGAGAATCTGTCTGGTTTTCCAAGGAAGGGAGCTCTGGTTTCTGGTGGATCTCTACCTGGCTGGTGTGGAACTGATGCACACTGACGGAGGTTGAAGTCCATGGCAGGTATTTACTGATGTATGAAGAGCTGGTGCTCTTCACTCTGCAAGCATACACGCCCTCGTCCTTGGTCATGGCGTATGGAATGAGGAGGCTGGAGGAATCTTCGGAGAAATTGAACCACGGAGAGTGGCGGAAGATTTCATGGCCTTCAAAGCCCTGGATCAGGAAGGACCAGAGATCGGGAACGCGCTTCTCCAGCAAGACGGTCTCGCCGATGGGATGATGGGGGTCTTGGCTGTCGAAGTGTAGTTTACTCCATGTCAAAGTCTCCAAACGCTCGCCAGGACGGAGATGATAGGAGCAGGGGACCACCAGCTTGGATGCCAAAAGCCCTGTCACATTCATGTCCCAAGCTGAGCTCCGGAAGGCCAAGGCGAGGAAGAGGAAAATCTTGAAAATCCACATCTTTCTGAAGTGACTTGAAAACGCTCTGTTTGAATGAATTCACTGAATGAATGAAGCTGAAGCGCTTATGGTGATAGACAATGGAACTAATGTATTGTCATTGATCCACGGGCCTTTTATATCCAGACAGGACCATTCTACTGACATCGCCGTTCTGTGACATCACTGTATCAGGAGTTCCCAGTGGAGCCACGCCCACATATGATGTCATGGCAACAGCAAGCAAATCCGCTGATGATGTATGTGGTCAAAAGGTCCCAAAAGCACTTGAATATGATCAAGGAGGGTAGCGCCCCCTAGTGGCCTGCAGGGGAGTATTTATTATTATTATTATTACCCTTATTATTTTATTTTTATTTTTTGAAAAATACCTCCCCCAGCCACTATGGGGCATCGGCACAGAGGTATTCCCATATGGGCATATACCAGGGAGGTATATGCCCATATGTATATAGGTATATATAGGCAGCCATTTACGACCTGTGGAGCGCCCCCTACTGGTAAGTGGAGGTATTTATTTCAATAAATAAATAAAAAAGATAAAAACAAAAAGCACTCTAGCCGCTATAGCCGACTCAGACTTATACAGTTCTGCCTGAAGGTGACTGAATTCTTTTTAAACAGTATATACAGTATATATATATATATACTGTATATATAGGTCAACTCAGACCAAGAATGTCTTTCACAAACTTCTTGTTTTTTTTTTGGGTCTTGCTTTGGGCTCTCTGTGGGCGAGAGACATCAACACAGAGCTCCATTCATAGCTCTCTCTCTCTCTCTCTCTCTCTCTCTCTCTCTCTCTCTCTCTCTCTCTCTCTCTCTCTCTCTCTCTCTCTCTCTCTCTCTCTCTCTCTCTCTCTCTCTCTCTCTCTCTCTCTCTCTCTCTCTCTCTCTCTCTCTCTCTCTCTCTCTCTGTCTCTGTCTCTCTCTCCTGTAGTGTATGCGTGTCAGTGTGTGTCAGTGCGCATGGGTGTGTGTGTTTGTGTGTGTGGGGGGGGGGGGGGGTCACTAAATGTCAACGTGAGCCTATACTCTTAGAATGTGATTTAAATTAGTTTAGATATTTTAAATTGGACTTAAATATCACACACACACACACACACACACACACACACACACACACACACACACACACACACACACACACACACACACACACACACACACACACACACACACATTCATTCATTCATTAATGAATTGTTGCCAAATGGCAACGTTAATTGTATTTCTGTAATATTTGTGTGCATATTGTATGAGCCTATAGCTTTAAAGGGGAACTCCACCCATTTTCAATATTTTACTGTCATTGATGTACCTTCAAGGTGTTGTGTTGACCCATTCTGTGTTCAGTCACGACTACAGTCTCTGTGATGTTTACATTGTACTATTATTAATGAACAACTAAAATAAAGGGATTTAAATTCATTAAAGGTGGACTTTATGCATTTCTGCCTATACTCCTACCAGAACCATATTCCAACTAATCTGCCATTATACTGAGATTATATACTGAGATTATATAGGCTACTGAAATTATATAGTGAGATAATATTATAACCCTAGTGAGATAATATACTAAGATTATATAAAATACTGAAATTACATAGTGAGATAATATTATAACCCTAGAAATACACTAAGATTATATAAAATACTGAAATTATATAGTGAGATTATATACTAAGATTATATAAAATACTGAAATTATATAGTGAGATTATATACTAAGATTATATAAAATACTGAAATTATATAGTGAGATTATATACAGTACTGACATTATATAAAATACTGAAATTACATAGTGAGATTATATACTGAGATTATATAGAATAAGGAATAATTGTTATTTGAACCAACATTTTGCCAGTTCTCACGTGAAAGCTCTTAGTTTTGGGTGCAAGAAACTAAACTCAACATCTCAAACTGTCAACTTAAATTCATTCATTTTAATTGCATTATTCTTAAACACTATAAGAGTAAGTAACACCATCACCACTATTTCAAAGATTAAACTTTCTAGGGTTCTTGAAATGGATTTTCATTAATGGAACAATCACATTTTTGATGTGTAGATCTTGTTGAGCTGCTCATTTTGAAAGTAGCTTTCAAGTCAAAAAAGTCCTGGCACTCCTGATATAGGCTACTGAAATGATATACTGAGATTATAAACTGAGATTATACAGTATACTGAAATTACATACTGGGGGAGGGCGGGCAGGAGAAAATGGTATGGGTGCGATGAAGCCGCAGTGCCGCACCCATACCATTTTCCGTTACAGGACTTTTATTAGGCAAGTAAAGCATCAATAATAACCTCATCGTTGAAGTTGCAACAGACACGCAGCATGCATAAAGCTAAAGGTCTGACTCAGAGAGTTTTCTGTTTTCAATGATGAAATGCTGTTGGTTTAGTGGTGACACAGCTGTAGTTAGTTAGTAGCAGTAGTAGTGTTTCACATTATTTCAAATTTTAAAGCACTTTCATTTGAAACATCTTTGAAATGTGGGTTGTTTGTTTGCATGCATCATGTTTGGTGGGGCAGTCTGGACATTTAGGGGGACATTGCCCCCCCATGCCCATGCCTAGATCCACCCCTGCATATAACCTCAGTGTAAATAGTGGTCCCTCATCTAACTGCAGTGTAAATAGTGGTCCCTCATATAGTGTAAATAGTGGTCCCTCATCTAACTGCAGTGTAAATAGTGGTCCCTCATATAGTGTAAATAGTGGTCCCTCATCTAACTGCAGTGTAAATAGTGGTCCCTCATATAGTGTAAATAGTGGTCCCTCATCTAACTGCAGTGTAAATAGTGGTCCCTCATATAGTGTAAATAGTGGTCCCTCATCTAACTGCAGTGTAAATAGTGGTCCCTCATATAGTGTAAATAGTGGTCCCTCATATAACTGCAGGGTAAATAGTGGTCCCTCATATAGTGTAAATAGTGGTCCCTCATCTAACTGCAGTGTAAATAGTGGTCCCTCATCTAACTGCAGTGTAAATAGTGGTCCCTCATATAACTGCAGGGTAAATAGTGGTCCCTAGCTCCCCTCCACTTTGGGTGTGAAGAAGAAAGGTGTTATTTGCATCACAATGATGTGTCAGTCATAGTGTTATCTGTAAATCACATTAACCATGTTGGCCCTACCGTATACAGCATACCTGGGCATTATGCGGCCCTGTGGCCAAATGCGGCCCTTTGTCTGACTCTGACCGGCCCGGGGACCACCAGTGGTCCTTGAGAGAGTTCCAGTTAAATATGAAAAGTTGGTTAACCAGATGTAACTCTTTGAGAGCGTAAACATGAAACTAAATGGACCCTTGCGGGTCCATTTAGTTTCATGTTTACACCCTCAAGAGTTAAAATATTCATCATCTGAATTAGCCAGAGAATGTAAAAGAATGGTCATTTTTGATCTGTATGTTTGCCTGTTTTGTTTGTGAAATCCAGCTTGTAATTGTAGACAAAAGCAAAAGAAATCTTTAGTTTCGGGTCTGTGGGGCTAAAATGTCATCAAATGGTGGTCAGTGGTTCAAATACTGAATAAATAGTGGGCCCTGGTGTCAACATGGTTGGTCTTATTCTTACTTTTATCTTGAAATTAAATGAATATTACATAGACATGTAGTTCAGCCTTTAGTCTTGGTCCCCCACAATATTGTATGTATCTCATTTGGACCCTTGGGAAAAATAATTGCCCAGCTCTGGTATACAGTCTGCTATGTGGACCTGAGGGGGTCCCCAGGGGGTCCCTGGGCTCTGTACTCGGCCCCCTCCTCCTCCTTTGTTCCTTATAGGAGATCTGACTGAGATTTGCTGCTGTTTTCTGCTGGAATGTTTGATGTGATAGACCAGTAGTTTTCAACCTTTTTCATACCACGGCCCACTATTTATTCAGCATTATTTATGCCACCAATCGAGAACATTTCAGCCCCACAGACCCTAATAACTAAAGATTTATTTTGCTTTTGTCCACAATTCCAGGCTGGATTTGGGGAAACCAAACAGTCCATCATACAGATCAAAATGACCATTAATCTTCTACATTCTCTAGTTGTGTAGACTTGGGATAATTCACATGATGGATATTTTAACTCTTGAGAGTGTAAACATGAAACCAAATGGACCTGCAAGGGTCCAAGGTTGACACGCCCCTCAAGGCCACTTTCCAACGCGCGTTAGTCCAGGCTTTCCGTTTTCGCGCAAGGCGGACGAAAATGAAAGCCTGGGTGTCGAGGCTAATAAGCAAATAACAAAAAAGTAGATATAACAGTAATAGTCTACAAAAAAATACTATCCAAGTAATTTATGCCTGAACTGTTGTCGAGGAACGGCAAGTACTAGTGGAGTCTAAAGAGGTGACATTTCTATTCAATACAATTCAAAGCAGCTTTATTGGCATAGTAGTGCTTAGTTGTAGTATGTTTCGTATGTTAGATGTATAGTTTTAGTTTTAGTTGTAGTATTCCATAGTTGTAGTATATTATGTGTCCTTTTGCTGCTTAGTTGTAGTATGTTTTAGTCTTAGCCGTATAGTTTAGATGTCCTGTCTAGTTCATGTCTAGCTGTCTGTCTAACTTTCACTACTTGCCACTTTATAATTATAATTATAATTATACCTGGTTGTATCTTAGCACCTTCACCTCACTTTATACTGTTACAGTTGCACTTCAATACTCTAGTCTGTTGCACTATACGTCACTTACTGTTTCTTGTATTGTTTGTATTTGTCTATTTTCTTATTGCACTGTCTATTGTCTTATTGCACTGTCTATTGTCTTATTGCACTGTCTATTGTCTTATTGCACTGTCTGTTGTCTTATTGCACTGTCTGTTGTCTTATTGCACTGTCTATTGTCTTATTGCACTGTCTATTGTCTTATTGCACTGTCTATTGTCTTATTGCACTGTCTATTGTCTTATTGCACTGTCTATTGTCTTATTGCACTGTCTATTGTCTTATTGCACTGAGGAACAATGGAAACGTTATTTCATCCCTGTATATGTCCTGACATACACTGGAGTGACAAATAAAGAACCTTGAACCTTGAGAAAACAGACGTTTACATTGCCAAAGCAAGAGTCACAAAACAATACAATAAAAACAGTTGAAAATGGGGACAAATATATACAGTTGGAGGTAGAGAGTTTTGTAGACAGAGTTATGCTACATTGCATTGTTTTATAACAGGTTGTAACAGGGCATATAACTTTCTTTCCTCTTTTCTGTTTTTTTTGTTTTAATTCACTAACATTTTTATTTCTACTTCAAGACAGATCATGCAGAATAAGAATAGATCAAACATATTTACTATCTGTTTAAATATATCAGCTCTGTTTACATGGGAAAGTCTGGATAGTACAGATCGTAGTCCTTAGGGTGGTTGTATTCTATTGGCCACAACAGTGCACAAATCTCTCTGCTGTGTTGAATTCCACCCATTTTTCTTTTTTTCTTTCTGGGAGTTCCATTTGTACCCTCTCAGAAAAGAGGTCCTAAAAAAAATCTGGTGAAACATGATGTCATCAAGTTGTGTTTCACCATGTTAATGATTTTTCAGACCTCCATTTCTAGGGAACTCAGAACTTTGGTCCACACAACATCTCTAAGGTTTATTAATGACAGTAAAATGTTGAAAATGGGTGGAAATCCCCCTTTGGGATAGAACAAAGAAACCATGGCATGTAACGGACACTGGGGGGGGGGGGGGGTACCTTTATTTTGAAAGACTGTGTTGGCTGACAGGAAACAACTCCCACAGCAGAGCTGGATACCTTTATTTTGAAAGGTTGTGTTGGCTGACAGGAAGCACAACTCCCACACCAGAGCTGGATACCTTTATTTTGAAAGACTGTGTTGGCTGACAGGAAACAACTCCCACAGCAGAGCTGGATACCTTTATTTTGAAAGACTGTGTTGGTTCACAGGAAGCACAACTCCCACAGCAGAGCTGGATACCTTTATTTTGAAAGACTGTGTTGGTTCACAGGAAGCACAACTCCCACAGCAGAGCTGGATACCTTTATTTTGAAAGGCTGTGTTGGCTGACAGGAAGCAGGAAGCAGAGCTGTGATGAATGTTTTGAAGTCTAACATCTAAAGAGCAGGATGAAAACAAACTCCTCAAAATGGATAGAGGTGAGTGGATGTATGTAAACCAGGGGTTTTCAACCTTTTTCATCTCAGGGACCACCATTTATTCAGCATTTGAGCCACAGATGACCACCATTTGAGGATATTTTAGCCCCACAGACCCCAAAATTAAAGATTTATTTTGCTTTTGTCCACAATTCCAGGCTGGATTTGGGGAAACAAAACAAGCAAAACATACATTCCAAAATGACTAATTCAGAGGATGAATATGGACCCACAAGGGTCCTTTTGGTTTCATTTTTACGCTCTCAAGAGTTACATCTGGTTAACCAACTTAGCTGGGGACCACCTGGAACCTTCTCAGGGACCACTCCGGACCACCTGTTGAAAACCCCTGAACTAGCTGGAAGAGGGAACAAGGAGAGTAATGAATTTATGGTCATTATCTTTCATCTTAATGTCATTTCATATGGTCTAATACAGATGCGCAGTGACGTCACCACCCCTGTTCCGGAAGTCTTTTCCCCATTCATTTTTCTCATAGACTTTTCGAAAATAATTTATATCAAGACGATTACGCCGCGGACAAAGCCAACTCGAGTCGTGGCGAATCATGATGACACACACAAACTTTTGGGACAATAAAATAATTGATAGATGAAAAACGAAACAAAAAGTCTTCTCTCATGCCGTTTTCTATTTCTTCCTAATTATATATTATATGACGATATTGTGTTTGTTGTCATGATTTGTCACAACCCGAGTTGGCTTTGGCCGTGGCGTAATCGTGTTTTTATTAACCATTTTCGAAAAGTCTATGAGGAAAATGAATGAGGAATCCACTAGTGGAACAGGGCTGGTGACGTCACTGAAAAGTCTATGAGGAAAATGAATGAGGAATCCACTAGTGGAACAGGGCTGGTGACGTCACTGAAAAGTCTATGAGGAAAATGAATGAGGAATCCACTAGTGGAACAGGGCAGCCGCTTCGACCTCTATCCATCGATTGAATAGACACTTATCAACAGAAATGTTACGATCCAATCGTGCCGGTATAGCAGATAACAGATACCCGCCGGGCAAGTAGATATTTTGTATTCATTGCATCGGTGGATCACGGATACTACTAGTAGGGCGGGGCGAAGCATAGTTTTACTGAAGTTTTGTTTAGGGTTAGTAACCGCATAAAGCGCCGTCTAACCCTAACCCTAGCCTAATCCTAAACCCTAAACATAACCCCAGTAAAACTAGGCTATGCCTACACCTAACCCCAACCCTAAACTTAACCTCAGTAAACTTATGCCTAAACCTAACCTAACCCTAACCATAACTTCAGTAAAACTTCCTTCGCCCCGCCCTACTAGTAGTATCCGTGATCCACCGATGCAATGAATACAAAATATCTACTTGCCCGGCGGGTATCTGTTATCTGCTATACCGGCACGATTGGATCGTAACATTTCTGTTGATAAGTGTCTATTCAATCGATGGATAGAGGTCGAAGCGGGTGAACAGGGCTGGTGACGTCACTGAAAAGTCTATGAGGAAAATGAATGAGGAATCCACTAGTGGAACAGGGCTGGTGACGTCACTGAAAAGTCTATGAGGAAAATGAATGAGGAATCCACTAGTGGAACAGGGCTGTATATATATATATATATATATATATATATATATATATATATATATATATATATATATATATATATATATATATATATATATATATATATATTTCTGCTGTGTTTCACATTATTTTAATGGGTGAATACACACAGGGGCGTTTTTGCCTTTAGGCAGACTAGGCCGTTGCCTAGGGTTGCCTAGCTATATTTTTTTTTTCCTAGGATGGGTTTGGTTTTCGCGGCTTGTGATTGGTTGTCAGTGTATTAGGGGGGCTGGGCTGTGTTTTGGACAAGTAGTAGTATGTTTAGGGTTACCTAAACATAACCTCAGTAAAACTATGCCTAAACCTAACATACTAGTAGTAGCCAGCATGGTAAAACAAGCGCTCTTTTCCAAACCCATGCTAGGGTTTTTCTATACCTAGATACCTTAGTGAAGAGACATTGTGGTGAGCTTCTTTAAAATGTAGTGCTACTGAACTTCTCTCATCCCCATTTCTTATTGTGCTCCTGTGTTCTGCTATACGTGTCTTTAGAGCACGTTTAGTTTTTCCCACATTCCCATATGTGGGAAAAACTAAACATTTTAAAGAAACTAAACATTTTAAAGAAGCTCACCACAATGTCTCTTCACTTAGGTATCTAGGTATAGAAAAAGTAGACCACCCCAGACGAGGAGGTGATATAGAGAAAATATTACTACAAAGAGAACTATGGTGGATCCACTACTTAAAAACCATGTCACCTACAGGACTCAATGAGGAATTTGATATCCGTCCTTTTCTGTAAAAAAAAAGCCTCCCATAATGTGTTGACTTATCTGTATATAATGGGACCTAAAGTTGATGTTTACGCTTACTGTTATTTTGTTTTTCAAGAGTGGGACTCAGTGCACTGACGACCAGACTGATTATTACCCAGCTTTTGACTAATGTTTTTAAACTTTTTATTTATTTTATAATCATGTTGTACAGAGAATCATCTCGCGAAACTAAATTTGTTGTATATTTAATCATGTCAAATAAATTCAATAGAATCATGTTGAGTTATATATTTCCCAATAGAATTATGTTGAGTCGTACATTTAATCATGATGTAAATATATAAATATTCCCTTAATAGAATGAAATCTTGTTGAAGATTCCAAATGGCCAATCATGTTTCTCATTCATTGGTACCACCCTTCGGTCACCAGATGGGACTAATGATTTGTATGGTGTATATAATGCATCATATCCTGTTATCTCTCATGCCTGATGAAGACCTGAACAGGTCGAAACGTTGCTGCCGTAACCCTTGTCGCTAAATAGCCTGGAGCACTTTAAAGTGAGTTGCTTTTCTGTCCACGTTTGCTGTATTTTTGCATTTTTTGGGGGCTCAGCACCATTTGGGGATGTGCGTTACTTTTTGAACATCTCTATTCTTTAACACATGACCTACACTACAAGTCAACTTGGACCCCAGGAAGAGTAGTCTTCACTGTGGTGACGACTAATGGGGATCCGTAATAAACATAAACATAAACATAAACAAGTTGTCTGTAAACACATTGTGTTGTACATCTCTATTCTTTAACACATGACCTACACTACAAGTTGTCTCTAAACACATTGTGTTGTACATCTCTATTCTTTAACACATGACCTACACTACAAGTTGTCTCTAAACACATTGTGTTGTACATCTCTATTCTTTAACACATGACCTACACTACAAGTTGTCTCTAAACACATTGTGTTGTACATCTCTATTCTTTAACACATGACCTACACTACAAGTTGTCTCTAAACACATTGTGCTGTACATCTCTATTGCTTTGATTCTAGTAGTAAGTAAAGTAATATTACTTTTTTAAGTGGTCATAAGTAAAGTATAGATATTATTCTCCTAAGTAATATTGCCCAACTCTGGCTATGATAGCAGCAACCATAGAACACATGGAAAGCATTTCAGTGCTGACTTACTGACTGACAAGGTGTGTGTGTGTGTGTGTGTGTGTGTGTGTGTGTGTGTGTGTGTGTGTGTGTGTGTGTGTGTGTGTGTGTGTGTGTGTGTGTGTGTGTGTGTGTGTGTGTGTGTGTGTGTGTGTGTGTGTGTGTGTGTGTGTGTGTCACATTCCTGAGTGAGAAGCAGTTTTTTTTTCTCACCCTTCATTCATGAAAACGTTTACTTGAACTTTCCCAAACCTGAATAAACGACAGGCTCTGTTAACATCCCACCCCTCCTTCCCTCAAGTCACAGTGGTTTTCAGCACTTTTCATTCCAGGGACCACTATTTATTCAGAATTTGAGCCGCGGAGGACCACCATTTAATGACATTTTAGCACCACAGGCCCGAAAACTTTTGTCCACAATTCCAGGCTGGATTTGGGAAACCAAACAGTCCAACATACAGATCAAAATGACCATTAATCTTCTTAACATGAAACCAAATGGACCCGCAAGGGTCCATTTGGTTTCATGTTTACACTCTCAAAGAGGTTAACCAACTCTCCATCATTTACCCTGGGGACCACCTGGGACCCTCTCAAGGACCACTGGTTTAAAAACCACTGAAATAGTTTATAAATGTTGTCACATACCATCACACTAACTAAAGAAAATAGCAGATCTCCCAGCTCTCAGCGTGTTGCAGCTTGTACATCTGCTATTGTTATGTCCAAACCTGCCCTCTCTTCTTCAGGTATTCCAGGGCTAGTGAAGTACTGCCAGCCATGAGGCTGCAATGCATGGCTATAATTATTTAGCCTTAATGTTTGGCTCGGCTGGCAGCCGTTTATTTGGGCCAAACGTTGGGCCAGCCTCGTTTGGGCTGAGCGTTTGTTTTGGGGCCATCTCATTAGCAGAGACACTAACGACTCGACTGTGTGCTGTCATTGTACTGTATAGTCACAGCTGATAACAAACAGTTCATAACGGGACAAATTCTTAAGATTCTCTACTCTGCCCTTTAGGCACAAAAACACAGCCATGAAAACTCCTTGAAACGGAACAGTTGGAAGGATCTGTTAATGTCACAGCAGTTGTAAGATAACAGTTGTAATTAAGGCAGTAGTTTTCGACCATTTTCATACCAGGGCCCACTATTTATTCAGCATTTGATCCACAGACCACCATCTGAGGACGTTTTAGCCCCACAGACCCCAAAACTAAAGATTTATTTTGCTTTTGTCCACAATTCCAGGCTGGATTTGTGAAACCAAACAGTCCAACATACAGATCAAAATGACCATTAATCTTCTACATTCTCTAGTTGCAAAACAGAAACCAAATGGGCCGGACCAAAAACCAAATGGACCGGACCAGAAACTGGTTTCATGTTTACACTCTCCAAGAGTTACATCTAGTTAACCAACTATACCAGAACAGGTCCATCACACGGTGTTAAAAATGTCCGGCCAATCCATCTGATTCAGATCTATTTGAGTTCCTTTGTGAAGAACTCCACTGTCTGGAGGTGACCTCTAGTGACCTCTAGTGACCTCTAGTGACCTCTAGTCCATGTGTTTGACCTTGTTGACCTTTAGCTCTGTGATGATTGGTCAGCTGTCGCCATGGACTAGACTTTTTTTTTATTCAGTTAAAGGGTTATTGCACTTTCAAAAAAAGCTTGTGGTCATTTTATGGTCATTTTATGGCATACCTGGGCATTATGCGGCCCGGGGGCCAAATACGGCCCTTTGGCTGACTCTGACCGGCCCGGGGACCACCAGTGGTCCTTGAGAGAGTTCCAGGTTAAATATAGAAAGTTGGTTATCCAGATGTAACTCTTTGAGAGCGTATAAATGAAACCACTCTCAAGAGTTAAAATATTCATCATCTGAATTAGCCCAGAGTCTACACATTCAATCAGCAAATGTAAGAGAATGGTCATTTTTGTTTTGTTATATTATGTTATATCTGTGGAATTGTGGACAAAAACAAAAGAAATCTTGAGGAAAGTTTTTGTTTGACTGTTTTCTTTCCCAAATCCAGCCTGGAATTGTGGAATCTTTAGTTTTGGGGTCTGTGTCATCAAATGGTGGTAACCTGTGGCTCAAATACTAAATAAATAGTGGGCCCTGGTGTCAAAATGGTTGGTCTTACTCTTACTTTTATCTTGAAATTAAATTAATATTAAGCAGACTTTAGTTCAGCCTTTAGCCTTGGCCCTACACAATATTTTATGTATCTCATTTGGCCCCTTGGGAAAAATAATTGCCCACCCCTGTTTTATGGTCTACTCCAACGGGTAGCTGGCGAGCTACCAGTGGCTCGTTGGTTGTTTTTGGGTCGCTCGCAAAGGAGTTGCAAAATTAGGCTATGAATGATATGAAAAGTATGACCTGAAATGCATTGCAACTCTTTCCCTAACTAGGCCTACGTCAATCCCAGAATACGCCTATCAGTAATAATGGATAATGGATCAGTAGTAATAGGCTACGTCAGTCGTCTTCAGGTCAAATCAAATCCAATCAAGGCAAAGATAAATCTGTCAGTGACATGATCAGTGCTGTGAAGGCCTTCAAAGCAAAAGTCTCATTTTACATGCAACAGGTAAAAAACAAGAGACTGCAGCATTTTCCTTGAGTGTAATATCAGGGCAGATGGCTGACATGTTCAATGTCAAAGCATTTGAAATGTAAATGGAGATTATTAATCTCCAATATGATGTGCAGGTAAAAGCATAACAGAATTCACAACATTGAAAGTGAGTGCTTTATTTGGCTCTACTTATCTTTGTGAATCTGCATTCTCTGATATCAATGTGATCAAATCCAAATTCAGAACTAGGTTGACTGATGATCATTTGAATGACTCTATAAGAGTGAACCTGAGTGGATACACCCCAGCGTTCAAGTGTCTTGCAGAGGCCATGCAGTGCCAGGCATCTCATTAGAGGAGAATGCAAAATGTCAATGCACTTTTGAAAAAAATGCTAAAAGTCACGTAGCTCTCGGCCCCTCAGATTTTTTTAGCTCTAAAATGAAAAAACGTTTCACTATTTAATTAAGAAGTCTACACCGTTTTGTTTGCAAAATCCAGCCTGGAATTGTGAACAAAACCAAAAGAATTCTTTAGTTTTGGGGTCTGTGGGGCTAAAATGTCATCCAACTGGTGGTCCTCTGTGGCTCAAATGCTGAATAAATAGTGGTCCCTGGTGTCAAAAAGGTTGAAAACCACTGCTGTATTCCACTGCCAGTCTGAGTCCACTCCAGACTATAGGTGGTGGCACGGGCGCCGACACGGGGGACGAGGGGGACAGTTGTAGGGGGGCCCGAAGCCAGGGGGGCCCACTAAAAGCTTGGATTAATAAGGTTTTATTTCAAATAAAACCTTATTTTAGGCATGGGCATTATGGGCAGCCGTCCAGGGCGGCATAGCGAAGCAAAAAAAAGAAAGAAAGAGATCCGCTATTCCGCCATTTATTGTCATTCCATGGTTCTACAAGTATTGCGCCCACTTGCGCAGATCAGCGCACAGAAAATGGTAATATCGTGCAATTCAGCGTGTGTGTATGTGTCCTGGGCGTGTGAGGGGGGGGGGGGGGGGGGGGGTCCTGGACCGCTTGACTTCAACGTTAAAGAATGCGCTCTCCATATTAAAGTTTGAGATTTGAAAAGGTCCCAGTTCACTGGCGAATGGCGAGAACAGTATTTACGATACAGTAAATGAAATCTTACCTCACAGGGTTTCTTGGGAAGCCCTGCTTTTTTCCCCTTTTCCCTGTTTTTTTCAACTGTGGCCATTTCAAATCTCAAAACTTTAACATGGAACTCTATGGAAATATGGAGCGCATTCTTTCTGTCAGTGTCTTGGTGCAGCAGGTGCACTAATTAGTGGGGACTTTCCCCAGTGGTTAAAGGAGAATTCCACACCAAAACATATTGGGCGCAATCTACCTTGATTCCTGTGACATGCATAATAATGCTCTTGATTCTTGTCATAGATGCCCCCTTTTCTACATTTCACCCTGAGGTCCCCCTCCCTCCAATGCAGTTTGCATTATAGCTACTTAATTAACTGAAACTATATAGTAGGCTATAAAGCATACACTCAAATGCAATCAAGACTAATAATAATAATAAGGGTAGCAATAATAATAATAATAATGCCACCCCATGGAAGGCTACTTTTTGCATGTGTGTTTTATAGCCTACTTTGCTTAGAAGAGTTCAGTAATGCAAATGCATGTCAAGTTGATCAATAGATGTAATATTATTCTGAAAAAATAAAATAAGAGAAAAGGAAATCACACCTGTGTGAAGAAGGTGGTGTCAAGGTGACATGCATGCTCACTAGATGGTGATATCTACTCAGAAGGTTTATGTATTTCCTCAGACCCAAAACAAATTAGAGAGAACATTGCTTGAGTGTCTCATTTGTTTCATATCACCAAATGATAACAATATGGAAAAATGCACTCTAGGTTCTGTAGGTAGCTTATAACACATAGCCTAATGTGTTTCTATGAGCGATGGTCTTGTTTAGTCTTGAGTGGTGGAGTAGAGGTGGTCGTTGGGTTGACCCCCCCCCCCGCGCGCCTCCAGGAAGGGGGGCCCATGTCAAAAAGCTGTGCAGGGGGCCCAGAATTGCTAGCAGCGCCCCTGGGTGGTGGTAAATAGTGGGCGGAGTCGGACCTTGAGGACTTGCCCCGTCATTTTGGTGTGTTGAAGGGGGGATGGGGGGTAAGGGGGGGGGGGGGGGGGGTTAGGGGGGTCGTCCCTCCGTCCTGCCCTGCAGAAAGACTCCCCCAGCTATAGGACAGTGCAGGTCAGGCTGACTATCGGCTCGCACACTGCCGTGCAGTTTACTTTTGACCCAGACGGCCCCCACGCACCACCCCCACCCCCACATAACCACTCAGTGCACGGTGAGAGGGCTGTGGGCTGGCACGGCACAGTGGGGCTAGGAACATCTCACCGCCCGGACGCACAACGGCACGGCACGGAACGGAACGGCACGGCAGGTTGGAGTAGCAGTAGTGGAGGAAAAACGGCTCCACGGATGGCGTTTTAGTCTCCATCTCCATTGTGGAAGGGAGCTAACATAAGGAAGGAAGGAAGGGGGACGTCGTTTAAAGAAATCGCTTCTTGAAGTCGCCTCGCCGCGACCCCCCACCCGCCTGCCCGACCCGCCGGACCCCCAAAACAGTTTGGTTTGGTTTGGGTGTTGATTGAAGACGAACTGAACCCGATGGAGACGCATCAGCCGCGGCGCAGCCCCACCGTACGGTGGAAAACGAAACGCCGAGGATCGCCGTGGATTCCCGGCATGGATACCTGCTGCAGCACCGCTGCAGTCATCACTCTGATCCTCCTGCAGGCTGCAGCGCATGTCTCAGCAGGTAAGACAGAAAACAATCCTCCACACCGGATCCACCGGATCCTCCAACACTAACCATGGAGGAACTGCGAGCCTGATGATGGAGATACTGTAGCTTTCATTTACACCAGGGGGTTTCAACCTTTTTGATGCCAGGGACCACTATTTTTTCAGAATTTGAGCCACGGACCAACCACTTGAGGACATTTTAGCCCCACAGAACCCAAAACTACAAGTTTTCTTTTGCTTTTGTCCATCTTCTAGTTGTGTAGACTTGGGGCTAATTCAGATGATGAATATTTTAACGCAAGGGTCCATTTGGTTTCATTTTTACGTTCTCAAGAGTTACATCTGGTTAACCTGGGGACCACCTGGAACCCTCTCAGGGACCACAGGTGGTCCCCGGACCACCTGTTGAAAACACTATGGAGATGACGGTGTCTCCACTGTTTGGTTGTATATTTCATTCCACCTGTGAAAGTTAAATCATCCTTGCACAGGACAGATACAGTATATATTATCGCCCCTGTTATGTTTCATTAATGTGGTTTACGTGGTAGAATGAATCCAATCTTCCCCCAAAACAACCAACAATGTTCCGTTCTTCACCAAACAAAGTGTCCATCGTGATGCAATGAATATGAAGTGAAAAGTGAAAAACCCACGGTGTGGTTTGGTGGTTAAAACAAGCCAAGCTAGACGAAGCCACGACCTCAAAGTTCAAAGTCTATTCATAAAAAATGTTTTGGGAAGAAAAAAGTCACTTCTTAAATCCCACGTTTGTTTTTGCTTTCACAAAATCACTTTTACGCATGAACGAAAACGCTATGTGCGTAATTTGCACAAGTTGTTGCATATCATGGTGTCTATTGTTGTTCTATAATAATAATAATCTCTCCCTCATACCTCCTTTGGGTTGACTTCAAAGATTCCCAAATCACTTAGTTTTTACGCATGAATGGAGACGCTTTGTGCTAAACTTTGATCATTCAGGTTTGGAGGATGGATGGATGGATGGATGGATGGATGGATGGATGGATGGATGGATGGATGGATGGATGGATGGATGGTTGGTTGGGGACGCTGTGCGTTCTGAGGGTTGAACTAATGGTCCGCTAGGTGTATATGGAGACGGATAGCAGGGTGGGTTCCTCCTGCCAGCCTGTCTGTCTCACAGCCAGCCTGTCTCACAGCCTGTCTCACTCTATGCTAAAGAATTCTACAGCCAGAGGCCACGACTGTCTGTCTATCTGTCAGCTTGTTGTGAGAGCCTCAGGGCAGGCAGACAGGCAGGCAGCATAGAGAACATTCTAGTCTTAGTGGGAAGTGATTTTTAGCTCTTTCTTCAACTTCTTCATCACCATCTCCTTCAGTACAGGCCAGAGGTGTCCAAAGTGCGGCCTGCGGGCCAAATGCCACCCGAAGGGGGGAGAATTTAATGTGCCACACATGTGCATTCATATACCTGATGTGAATGAATGTACTGTATTATCAACAGTATAATTTGTTTGATTCTGAAGGGTATTTATTTTACCCCTGACGCCTGGTTATATTTAGTAACATGAACTGTTGGTGACAGACAGTGCACTGCTTAAAGGCTGCATTCATTCGCTGTTCAAAAAGGCATTGTGTTTTTTCCTAGGTACCTAGGTGCGATGTTTGTCTGTCTGTTTGTGAGGCAGTTCAGCAGATGATGTGATGTGTGAGTAGTTAACATGCCGCTATGCTGCGCTATGTATTCTTCTTAGAGTTGTGTTATGTATTCTTCTTAGAGTTGTGTTATTTATTCTTCTTAGAGTTGTGTTATTTATTCTTCTTAGAGTTGTGTTATGTATTCTTCTTAGAGTTGTGTTATGTATTCTTCTTATAGTTGTGTTATTTATTCTTCTTATAGTTGTGTTAGGAGGAATACTGTTTGTTTTCAGGCTGAACTTTAATTACCAACTGGAGCCACAGATGAGCAGAGCTGCGTCTGGTTGGCAGACACATCCAGCTGCCAGCCAGGCCAACGCTGGGCCTGCTCTCAATTCACAAAGCTTAGCCTATCTAAGACTTACATCAGGGGTTTTCAACCTTTTTGACACCAGGAACCACCATTTATTTGAGCCACGGAGGACCTCCATTTGATGACAATTTCACCGCAAAGACTTAAAACTAAAGAATGCTTTTGGTTTTGTCCACAATTCCAGGCTGGATTTTGCAAACCAAATAGTGTAGACTTCTTAATTAAAGTGGTGCGAATTCAGATGGTGAATACTTTAACTCTTGAGAGTGTAAAAAAATAATAATAATAATAACTAACATTTTTTTTTACATTCTTAAGAGTTACCTCTGGTTACCCAACTTTCCTCATTTAGCCTGGGGACCACCTGGAACCATATCAAGGACCCCGGCTGGTCCCCAGACCACCTGTTGAAAACCTGCCTTAGATCAATGTACTGTTACTGTATGTCTTATTGACATTAAGATGAGATTCCTCACAGCAGGGCCTACAGGACAGCAAATGTGGAACTTTTTGGGCGCACACACACACACACACACACACACACAGACACACACACACGGCACACCCCATGCAGAGAGCGCACGGCACCGTGCATGACTCCACTCCGTGTCCACTCATAGTGAGTCCACAGTGACTGAATGCCGCTGCTCATTCAAGCTGTAATGGTAAACCAAAGCAAGCCAAAACGGGAGCAAGGCAAAGCAGCACCCTTCTCTCCACTGTGCCCTAGTCCACACCCAAGGCCCAAAGAGAGAGAGAGAGAGAGAGAGAGACCACCGTATGAGGGGGGAGAGAGAGAGAGAGAGAGAGAGAGAGAGAGAGAGAGAGAGAGACCACCGTATGAGGGGGGAGAGAGAGAGAGAGAGAGAGAGAGAGAGAGAGAGAGAGAGAGAGAGAGAGACCCTGCTCTCTCTCTGTTTGTTTGGTGGGTCTGTGAGTGTATTTGGGACACAAGGCTTCGTTGTGTTCTGTTCGCAGGACCTCTCCATCCCTGCATGCCTTTCCTTCCCTGCCCTGGGAAGGAAAGGAAAAAAAAATGTTTCCCCTTCTTCTGGAAGTCAAGTGGTTTCCCAAAGTGTGGTCCGGACCGGGGACCACCAGGCGGTCCCCCACATAATGAATTATAGTTTGGAACCAAAAGAAGGATCCCTTTATGGGCCTGTAACACCTGAGGCGCTGCAAATGGAACCTAATGGTGTAAATTTGGGTTGTCCCAGAGATAGATGTGCCATTAAATGTGTGTGTGTGTGTGTGTGTGTGTGTGTGTGTGTGTGTGTGTGTGTGTGTGTGTGTGTGTGTGTGTGTGTGTGTGTGTGTGTGTGTGTGTGTGTGTGTGTGTGTGTGTGTGTGTGTGTGTGTGTGAAGGGGTGGGTTCCTTTTATGGAATTCCACCCATAATAAACTGGAATTCCACCCATTTTCAACATTTTACGATGTCACCAATCTTAAAAACCTTGTGTGGACTTGAAAAAAGTTCCCCCCATTCTGTCCATTCTGTTTTTCTGAGAAATGGAGGTCTGAAAAATCATTAACATGGTGAAACACAACATGATGACATCATCAAGTTGTTTCACCATGTTAATGTTTTTCATTCATTTTTCTCATAGACTTTTCAAAAATAATTTATTTTTGAAAGACGACTAAGACGGTTACACCGCGGACAAAGCCAACTCGGGTCGTGACAAATCATGACAACACTCACAATCTTTTGGGACGATTAGATAATTTCTACGATGAAAAACGAAACAAAAAGTGTTGTATCCTGCCGTTTTCTACTTCTTGCTAATTAGATATTATATGGTGATATTTTGTGTGTCGTCATGATTTGTCACGACTCGAGTTGGCTTTGTCCGCGGCAAAATCGTCTTTATATAAATTATTTTCGAAAAGGTCTATGAGAAAAACGAGTAGGGAAAACAATTCCGGAACTGGGCGGTGACGTCACTGCACGGGTCTATATAGCCCTAAAAACAATCTCCCCTTATGGCTGTCTCTGTAGGTAGTATTATATTCAAATGGGGGGCCTATTAGTAGGCCTATTAGTGTCAATTTTGGGGGTCCATGAGATAAACAAAGCAACCACAATGCTGTAGACCAGTGGTTTTCAACAGGTGGTCCGGGGACCACTAGTGGTCCTTCTGAGGGTTCCAGGTGGTCCCCAGGCTAAATGATGGAAAGTTGGTTAACCAGATGTAACTCTGGAGAGTGTAAAGATGAAACCAAATGGACCCACAAGGGTCCATTTGGTTTCATTTTTACATTCTCAAGAGTTAAAATATTCATCATCTGAATTAGCCCCACTTAATTAAGACGTATACACTGTTTTGTTTACAAAATCCAGCCAGGAATTGTGGACAAAACCAAAAGAATTCTTTAGTTTTAGGTCTTTGGGGTAAAAATGTTATCAAATGGTGGTCCGTGGCTCAAATGCTGGTGTCAAAAAGGTTGAAAACCCCTGCTGTAGGCAGACAGACAGGCCAACCTGTCTGTCTGTCGGTGGGAAATGCTTCCTCCAGTAAGTACAGTGCAGTTATTAGATGGTGATAATGATGATAGTCCAACCCTAACCCTTGGTCACACTTCCCTATTATTTCACACTCAGTCTTCAAAGAGCAGCCACTAGTCAGGGCTGTAATGGCCTGTCTGTCTGTCTACCTGTCTGTCTGCCTGACTGTGTGAGTCACTGCTTCAAAGAGTGACAGACAGGTATTACATTCATATTACACTATTAGCCACTATTATTACTGTATTTTCCGGACTGTAAGGCGCACTTAAAAGTCTTTATTTTTCTTAAAAAACAACAACAGTGTGACTTATAATCCAGTGCACCTTATATATGGATTGTTTGACTGCAGTAGCTTCTATTCTATGTTGACTGCAATAGCTTTGACTCTATGCGCCTTATAGTCGGGTGCGCCTTATACTGTATATGGAAACAGTTCTAAAATAAGCCATTCATTGAAGGTGCGCCTTATAATCCGGTGCGCCTTATAGTGCGGAAAATATGGTACTGTACCGTATTTTCCACAATATAAGACGCACCGGATTATAAGGCGCAAAGCTACTGCAGTCTAGCCTGACCTCAGACTGAGCTACTGCAGTCTAGCCTGACCTCAGACTGAAATCAAAGCTACTGCAGTCTAGCCTGACCTCAGACTGAAACGTCATTTTGTTCCCTCTCTGATCAAAGCAGCAGTCTTAATGGTGATTGGTTCGACGTTGTGAACAAAGTGAGTGACAGGGCGGTTGGCCAATCGGGTGCTGGGAATCGGGTGTTGGATTTCCAACCGGCACAAACGGCCCCAAAGGCAGGGAAGCCAGACCTTGAATCACGGGGAAAAAATAAGCTAGTATTTTTATTTTTTTGAGGTGATGATTCAGGGCTGAGCCAGGCTAACTGCAGTCACCATAGAATAGAAGCTACTGCAGTCACCATAGAATAGAAGCTACTGCAGTCACCATAGAATAGAAGCTACTGCAGTCACCATAGAATAGAAGCTACTGCAGT
>CM076982.1:140000-149878 GCA_039105355.1 Benthosema pterotum
TCTGAAAACCAATCTGTGTTGTCTAGAACTGGAGGTCTGAAAACCAAATCAGTGACATCATGAATTAAATAGAGCAGTGGTTTTCAACCTTTATTTATTTATTTATTTATTTTATTTTTTCAGAATTAGCCCCACAGACCCCAAAACTAAAGATTTATTTTGCTTTTGTCCACAATTCCAGGCTGGATTTGGGGAAACCAAACAGTCCAACATACAGATCAAAATGACCATTAATCTTCTACATTCTCTAGTTGTGTAGACTTGGGATAATTCACATGATCAATATTTTAACTCTGGAGAGTGTAAACAAAGCAGTCGAAGACTTACAGTACATCTGCTTAACCAAAAGTCCATCTTGCTTGGTGCGCTATGAGCTTATAGATCTGATATTATTCAATAGCTGAAGTCACAATAGTGCTTTGCTGTCTGGGTAGAAGTTTTTCTGAGAGAGAAAAAAGGAGTCTGTATGTGGTGAAATGAAATGAAATGAAATGGAGGTGAAGTTTCCTCACCGAGAAAAACATAAAGCAGTTCTGTTGGAGCTGGGGGGGGGGGGGGGGGGGAGAGAGACATAGGGACAGAGAGAGAGAGAGGGGGAGAGAGACATAGGGGGAGAGGGAGAGAGAGACAGAGAGAGAGACAGAGAGACAGAGGGACACAGAGAGGAGAGAGAGAGAGAGACAGAGAGACAGAGGGACACAGAGAGAGAGAGAGAGAGAGAGAGAGAGAGAGAGACATAGGGACAACAGAGAGAGAGAGAGAGAGAGAGAGAGAGAGAGAGAGAGAGAGAGAGAGACATAGGGACACAGAGAGAGAGAGAGAGAGAGACAGAGAGACAGAGGGACACAGAGAGAGAGAGAGAGAGAGAGAGAGAGAGAGAGAGAGAGAGAGAGAGACATAGGACACAGAGAGAGAGAGAGAGACATAGGGACACAGAGAGAGAGAACCACATTCTCATCTCTCTGTGAAGTTATTATTAGAGTCTCAGGGTCTGGCAGGTGAAAAGGTCCTTCTACCCTTTTACTGGCCAAGTTCACCTTCAGGACAGAATTCATACGCACACGCACACACACACACACACACACGCACACACACGCACACACACACACACACACACACACACACACACACACACACACACACACACACACACGCGCACGCGTGTACACACACACACACACACACACACACACACACACACACACACACACACACATGCAGCAAGAGACAGCGATAAGAGATATTCTGTCTAAATGAGTGTGTTGTGTGTGTGCTGTGTGTATGTGTGTGTGCTGTGTGTATGTGTGTGTGCTGTGTGTGTATTACCTCCTGCTTTGAATGTTATATGAGCTGATAATGGTTTCCTTATCAATGTCTGTCATTAGGGAATTTATAGAAGTGAAACTGACTCCAGTGTGTAGTTAAAACCAACTTGGTTAGGATAGAGTTAAGATAGAATTAGTCAAACATCACAAATCTGTTTCCTAAAGTTACGGTCCATGTACAGTATATACAGTACACGCAGTTTAAACCTTTGTGTGCTGAACGCGTTTTGGTGTTTTAGCTGTTGAAAAATAGCAGATCTACAAGCTCATATCGCGCCACCGAGTGGCGCGATATGAGCTTGTAGTTCTGCTATTTTTGAAAAATTGTGAAAATGTGGTGCAAATCTTTGAATACATTATTTCGGAAGCAAACATTTTTAACTCAAATCTTTGCTTCTGGGGGATCCCCTAGAACAACATGTTTTTAGATGAGGTTCTGCAGCTAAATAATAGATATTACTCGGGGTCCTTCCTATGAAATATGTTAAGCATCTAGTGTCAGAAACTGGAATCTAACTTCAGAAACTACAGTCTACTGAGAGGAACTAGAATCTACCATGGGGAACTAGAATCTAGCGTCCAAAACTAGAATCTAGCGCTGTGAACTAGAATCTAGCATCAGAAACTAGAATCTGATCAGGACACAATGGATTGACAAGACAAGATGCCAATAATATGATGAGATGTAAAACCTAATGTTGATAATCAGTTGTTTTGTTGGAAATCATCAGTGATGTCATGTGAACTAGGTATGTCACGGTATCCGGTAAGGTATTACCGCTATGGGGCCACAAAACCGGGAAAAAAAACTTTTTGGTGCCCATTCATTCAATATTGTATGTTCTAACTAGATGTAACTCTTTGAGAGCGTAAAAATGAAACCAAATGGACCCTTGCGGGTCCATTTGGTTTCATGTTTACACTCTCAAGAGTTAAAATATTCATCATGTGAATTAGCCCAAGTCTACACAACTAGAGAATGTAGAAGATTAATGGTCATTTTGATCTGTATGTTTGACTGTTTGGTTTCCCAAATCCATCCTGGTATTGTGGACAAAAGCAAAAGAAATATTTAGTTTTTGGTCTAAAACGCTATCGTATATACTGTACATCTAGTGGTCAAACTATAAAACCGATAATACCGGTATAAAAGCAAACTATATAAATGGTGTTGAGATTCTTACGCAGTGACATGTCTAATGTGAACATGACTGTGACAGCATTGTATGACAATCACATAACCTGTGATCTATGTTAAATGGTGCATTAATAATAGTGTGTTTTATGTAGATTGTAGTGCTTTATGTAGATTGTGGATCACATTCTCTCTCTCTCTCTCTCTCTCTCTCTCTCTCTCTCTCGTACTCTCTTCTCTCTCTCTCTCTCTCTCTCTCTCTCTCACACACACACACACACACACACACACACACACACACACACACACACACACACACACACACACACACACACACACACACACACACACACACACACACACACACACACACACACCAGGAGCGATCAGGGCTTCAGTGTCTTGCTCAAGGACATTTTGACACCAACTCTGGACAGAGGATCACACTAGGAATTGAACCAGGAGCGTTGCAGTTCCCATCTGGGCCACTCTTACCCCCTGACCCACTGCTGCCCTCATTAATATGCTAATATTATGCCATCCCTCCAGAATCTCCTTATTTTACATAACAGAGTCTTTGGCAAATGCTAATTATCAGTGGTGTAAACTAAAGTGGTGTGAATTTCAAACCATCTCCATGTAAGTGGTTCTCACTAGTGTTAAACATTCCTGTTTCCTTCTCACTCAATTCCATTTCAATTCCATTCAAAGTGCTTTATTTATTGTAGTGGTTTTCAACCTTCTTCATACCAGGGCCCACCATTTAATGCAGTGCCCCCCTAAATACCCAGTCTGCCCCACCAAACATGATGTCATGCAAAACAACCCAAGATATTTCAAATTAAAGTGTTTACCGTATAATTAAATGATTTGAAACTCTACTACTGCTACTAACTAACTACAGCTGTGTCACCACTAAACCAACAGCATTTCATCATTGAAAACAGAAAACTCTCTGAGTCAGACCTTTAGCTTTATGCATGCTGCGTGTCTGTTGCAACTTCAACAACAACTGATGTTATTATTGATACTTTACTTGACTAACAAAAGTCCTGGAACTGAAACCTAACTGAAAATGGTATGGGTGCGGCTTCATCGCCCGTGGTGCGAAGCGACACGAGCGATGAAGCAGCACCCATACCTTTTTCTCCTGCCCCCCCAATTGGGAAATGTTACATCCGCCCCTCCATCCATCCATCCATCCATCTGTCTCACATCTGGAACAGATGAGGTTTCGTCCAGTGGGTTTTGTCGCTCCACAGGAGCTCTCAAACAGGTCCTCAGTTCAGCCTCCAAAGCAAGCAGCATTTTGCTTTGAAAATGTGCTTTCAAATCTTTTGGAAATAGCCAATCTGCAAGCTCACAAAGCCTCACTAAAGTGATTGCATGTACTGTATGTACAGTATAAGTATTTTATTGGACATAATAAAATACTTACTGGAGACATACTCCAGTAAGTGAAAGTACCTCAAAATGCGACGTATGTGTATTAAATGTTAATGTATTTAGTGAAGGTATTGTGCTGCTGCGCACGCACAACACACACACACACACACACACAACACACACACAACACACAACACACACACACACACACACACCACACACACACACACACACAAATTCACACAACACACACACAACACACACACACATGTTCTGAATGAAGCCGTTTCTGTTTCTCTCTTTGAACATTTCAACTTTTATTCGTTTTTTCGGGTTGCTTTAATTTCCTGTCCTTTGTTGCTTTTCAACCATGTATTCATACCAGGGTATATTATTTATTTATTATTATTTATTTATTAATTCACATATTTGAGCCACTGAACCACTGTTTGATTGACATTCAGCCTCTCAGGCACAGAACTAGACAATATTGTCTTGTTGATGTCGCTGTAGCATTTTTTAGAAGATAAAGACAATTCTCCTACATTCTCTCTCATACATTTCCCTGATACACCTAGCAATGTTTTGATTAACATCAGTAAGCAACATCAACGTTGACTTTTCACTTTTCTATAGAAAATGATCAACTCCTGGTTGTTCAGAAAAGTCAGATCATTAGCGCCCCCTACTTCAGAATCCTCCAATCACAGCCCTCCTTGGAGTCATGTGGTTCTTTCTCCTACACTCCTGCGGTGAACAAAAAAAGGATTTTATAACTTTTTTTATTCCACTAAATGAAGGTTTTGAGTTGGGTGACAGTTGGATGAAAGTGATTCTTTAAAAACTAAGGCTCTTTTTTCTGAGAGTGTACAAATGGATTGATATTGATCAAAATATTGCTAGTGTATCAGGGCCTAAAGTTGTAACCGGCCACAGAGACAGTTATAACCCGCCACACAGACAGTTGTCAGACTAATGTACATGTGGTCCTCTGATGAACTCACATAACATCAGGTTAGTTTCTGTACCATACAAGGGTCCAATGAGTTACCTTTACAAGACCTTCTCTCTCTCTCTCTGTCTCTCTAAATCAGTGGTTTTCAACAGGTGGTCCAGGGACCACCAGTGGACATGATAAAAACGTTCCCCCATTCTGTGTTTCCTAGAAATGGAAGAAAATCATTAACATGGTGAAATACATCTTGATGACATCATCAAGATGTATTTCACCATGTTAATGGACTTCTTAGACGCTTCTTTTGAAAATGGGTGGAGTTCCCCTTTAAATGTCCAATTCTAGTAATAGAGGATAGGTATAGAGATGCGCACTGACGTCACCGCCCCGGTTCCGGAAGTCTTTTCCTCATTGATTTTTCTCATAGACTTTTCGAAAATGGTTAATAAAAACACGATTGCGCCGCGGCCAAAGCCAACTCGGGTCGTGACAAATCAGGACAACAAACACAATATTGTCATATAATATATAATTAGGAAGAAGTAGAAAACGGCATGATACAAGACTTTTTGTTTCGTTTTTCATCTTAGAAATTATTTTATATGTCCCAAAAGTTTGTGTGTGTCATCATGATTCGTCAACGACTCGAGTTGGCTTTGGTCCGCGGCGTAATCGTCTTGATATAAATTTATTTTCGAAAAGTCTATGAGAAAAATTGAATGGGAAAAGACTTCCGGAACAGGGGCGTGTGACGTCACTGCGCAGCTCTATAGTTATAGTAGGATAATCTATTAATTTATCCATAACCCATTGGATCCTGACGTCACATTCATAGGCTAAAAGGTGCTCTGGTCTATCGGCCGGCGAGGTGGGCGTACAAGCCAGTACGTTGCTGAGCTGTGCTGGAGGCCCGGGTTCGATTCCCCCTCGGGGAGTTCTGGTTAACACCAACTACACATCTCACCTTCCAAGCTTCAACCAGGCTACAAGCGGCCAGGCGTTAGCGGTCTACCGGGAGCTAGCAGACAGAGCTAGCGATGACTGGTTTAGGGAGCTAGCGTAAGCTAGCTAGTGAGGCTAGTGACGACTAGTAAGCTAGCTAGTGACCTGCCGGCTAGCCAGGCTGCCTTGGTATATAGGTGATGAGCGTGGTGTCGACGGGTGTGACAAAGGACCGAATTGGTCCGGGGCCTTCTTTTATTTATGCAGGCCGTGGGCCGTGACGGCCGTGGGCCGTGGGCCGTGACGGCCGTGGGCCGTGGGCCGTGACGGCCGTGGGCCGTGGGCCGTGGGCCGTGGGCCGTGACGGCCGTGGGCCGTGGGCCGTGACGGCCGTGGGCCGTGGGCCGTGGGCCGTGGCCGTGGGCCGTGGGCCGTGACGGGCCGTGGGGCCGTGGGCCGTGACGGCCGTGGGCCGTGGGGCCGTGGCCGTGGGCCGTGACGGCCGTGGGCCGTGACGGCCGTCGGTGGGCCGTGACGGCCGTGGGCCGTGGGCCCGTGGGCCGTGACGGCCGAGGGCCGTGGGCCGTGACGGCCGTGGGCCGTGGGCCGTGACGGCCGTGGGCCGTGGCTGTGAGCTGATGTGGGACGAAGAAGTTGTTTTGGCACACGAGAAGGAAGGAGAATGCATCATTACGCAGAGTCATCTAGTAGAAGAGTTGCGACATTGAGGTGTCAGAAAGTGAGCGCTCGAGCTGCTCTTCATGCAATGTTGGAAATGTACTGTTTTCAACAAGGGCGACGCAAATAAGAGCTATTTTATGGATGTTTTCAACTCGTCAACGGTATTGTACAGTAAAAATGTTACTGTACAATAATGTTGTTGTTGTAGGCCTACTATTAGGCTATTTAAAAACGATCTAAAATAAAGCGATTTAAAGATCATTAACGCTAGGCTGTTGCCTGAGTCCAATGCATTTCTGCCTACTTCTGGTTCAGGACTTGTCCCTATTTGTTGTCCCCATTCTCCATTGAAGTTAAAGTAGAAGAGCCGCCATTTGACTGACCCCATGAAGTGGACGGGGTTGTCGTTACTCTGTCTACACTCTATGGCTCTGATTACGCACAGTGCAGCGATGCGTAACGATGCCCAAGCCAGTGGGCACACGTCATCATCATCATCATCTTAGAAGCCTTTAGTGCAATTAATATGTCCCGATCATTATAGATATGATGACAATAGAATGGATGTGATTTAGGATCCATGTTGCATCTTTGTGCAATGAGAACAGAGCAGACCCCCCCCCACCCCCCCCCCACACACACACACACACACACACGATATGACCATTAATCTTCTACATTCTCTAGTTGTGTAGACTTGGGATAATTCATATGATGAATATTTTAAACACGAAACCAAATGGTAAACATGAAACCAAATGGACCCTTGCGGGTCCATTTGGTTTCGGGGCAGATTGCCTTACTGCCTCTACCCCTGTCTTTCCCGTACAGCCACACGCAACTCCGTGGTGTGTTAAGTTAGTAAAATAAGGATTTTAAATAGATAAAATAGGCCTACAGTATTTGAATGAACAGCCACTGAATTAAATAATAGAAGGACATTGTCGTGAATACAATAGGCTACAGTGTAGTATAATAATAATATATCGGAATGAACTGAGTGACCATGTAAATCAGTGTTTTGAGCCACGGACCACCATTTGATGACATTTTAGCCCGAAAGACCCAAAACTAAAGATTACCTTTGCTTTCGGACGTTTTTTTGGGGGAAACAAAACAGTCAAACGTACAGATCAATCAAACTGTGTTTGATCCAGATCTAACTATCGAAGAGTTACAACTTTGCGTCAATTAGCTGGGGACCACCTGGAAGGAACCCTCTCAAGGACCACTGGTTGAAAACTGGTAGAGCAGGGCTTTTCAACAGGTGGTCCGGGGACCACCAGTGGTCCAATAGAGGGTTCCAGGTGGTCCCCAGCTAAGTTGGTTAACCAGATGTAACTCTTGAGAACGTAAAAATGAAACCAAATGGACCCTTGCGGGTCCATTTGGTTTCATTTTTACACTCTCAAGAGTTAAAATATTCATCATCTGAATTAGCCCAAGTCTACACAACTAGAAGATGGACGAAAGCAAAAAGGAATCTTTAGTTTTGGGGTCTGTGGGGCCGAAATGTCATCAAATGGTGGTCCGTGGCTCAAATTCTGAAAAAAAAAAAATGGTGGTCCTTGGCATCAAAAAGGTTGAAAACCCCAGAGTAATACAGCGGCACAGCCTCACTCTACACTGACTGTAATCAAACTGCTGCTCTAATAGTGTATTGATTGCAGCTGCGCTCTGAGCGCCTCAACGCTAACTAAAGACGCTTCGTTTGTTGACGTGTCCAAGTTTCTCCATGGATATTAGAGGATATTTCGATATTCTTGGCGCTGTCAGTCGGTAAGAGTGTGTGTGTGTGTGTGTGTGTGTGTGGTGTGTGTGTGTGTGTGGTTGTGTGTGTGTGTGTGGGTGTGTGTGTGTGTGTGTGTGTCTGTGTCTGTGTCTGTGTCTGTGTCTCTTGTCTGTCTGTCCTGTCTGTCTGTCTGTCTGTCTGTCTGTCTGTGCGCGCGAGAGAGAGCGCGCGGCGAGAGAGAGAAATGTAGTAGCCTAGTGGTTTCAACCAGTGGTCCTTGAGAGGGTTCCAGGTGGTCCCCAGGCCCAATTAAATGATGGAAAGTTGGTGATGTTTACACTCTCAAGAGTTAAAATATTCATCATGTGAATTATCCCAAGTCTACACACAACCTGCCAGTCAGGTCAGTTCAGTAAACCAGTCAGTCAGTCAGTCAGTCAGTCAGTCAGTCAGTTGTGTTTTCTATAAAACAACATGCTGTTCATGCTAAAGGTCTGTGAAATGTTTGGACAGTGATGTAAGATAAAGACTAGCAGCATCTTCTCATACTTAGCATCTGGTCCAGCTCTATTGCTGGGAGGCGAGGGAGGAGGAGGGGAGAGAACGGAGGGAGGCGGGGGAAGGGGGAGGAGGAGGAGAGGGGGAGGGGAGGAGGAAGGAGAGGAGAGGAGGAGGAGAGGAGAGGAGGAGGAGAGGAGAGGAGGAGTAGAGGAGGAGAGGCGAGAGGAGAGAGAGGAAGAGAGGAGAGGAGAGGAGAGGAGAAGAGGAGGAGAGGAGAGGAGAGGAGAGAGAGGAAGTAGGTGAGGAGAGGAGAGGAGAGGAGAATAGAATAGAATAGAATAGAATAAGGAGAGGAGAGGAGAGGAAGGAGAGGAGAGGAGAGGAGAAGAGAGGAGAGGAGAGGAGAGGAGAGGAGAGGAGAATAGAGGAGAGGCTTTTTGTCCACAATATGGAGTTGGGAAACAAAACAGGCAAATATATGCTTCATAATGAACATTAATCCTCGAGTGTAGAATTTAGACTTGGGCTAATTCACATTTTTACATCTGGTTAACCAACTTTCCTTCATTTCAGCCTGTGTCTATTGAGAGTGGTTTTGAAGGAGTCATTTGCATGTCTTAATGACTGTTGGTAGGGCGTTTGTCCATGGTTTATGCTGAATGTGGATTGCACATGGTTAGTTGAACTTTGACTTGGTGTACAGATTAGGGCAGTATTTGGGCAGGTTTGATGAAAACAGACAGACAGGTATAATATGGTTATCTAGTAGTGGTGGTCAGGGGCGGATGTAACATTTCCCAATTGGGCAGGCAGGAGAAAATGGTATGGGTGCGGCTTCATCGCCCGTGTCGCTTCGTGCCATGGGTAATTTTCAGTTACAGGACTATACAGGACTTTTATTAGTCAAGTAAAGCATCAATAATAACATCAGTTGTTGTTGAAGTTGCAACAGACACGCAGCATGCATAAAGCTAAAGGTTTGACTCAGAGAGTTTTCTGTTTTCAATGATGAAATGCTGTTGGTTTAGTGGTGACACAGCTGTAGTTAGTTATAGTAGCAGTAGTATGTGTTCACACAGTTTAAATAGAAGCACTTTAATTTGAAATATCTTGGTTGTTTAATTGTTTTGCATGTGCATGCGTGTTTGGTGGGCATCTGGGTATATCTAAAGACAGTTTTGGAATGAATGATTGGACCTGTGCTCCAATCAACAACAGAAG
>CM076982.1:150378-152878 GCA_039105355.1 Benthosema pterotum
TTACATCTGCTCAACCACTATCCATCATTTTGCCTGGGGACCACCTGGAACCTTCTCAAGGACCACTGGTGGTCCCCGGACCACCTGTTGAAAACCCCTGGTGTACATTAATTACATTAATGTACATTTATTATATGAAGAGAGAGGTTGAAAAGTGGTGGAGTGCTCCTTTACCACCCCATCCATGTGTTCTATTACAGCCGCTAAATAATTCATCATTTAATCAAAGGCATTATAGTGTTATATGAAGGCCTGTAGCTGTGTGCACACAGTGACAGAGTGTTTTCATTAACACAGACAGACAGGGGCGGATGTAACTGTCCCATTTGGGGGGGCAAGAGAACATGTTGGAGGGGCAAGAGAAAATGGTATGGGTGCGGCTTCGCGCCACGGGCGATGAAGTCGCACCCATACCATTTTCAGTTCCAGGACTTTTATTAGTCAAGTAAAGCATCAATAATAACATCAGTTGTTGTTGAAGTTGCAACAGACACGCAGCATGCATAAAGCTAAAGGTCTGACTCAGAGAGTTTTCTGTTTTCAATGATGAAATGATGTTGGTTTAGTGGTGACACAGCTGTAGTTAGTTAGTAGCAGTAGTAGTGTTTCACATCATTTTAAATAGAAGCACTTTAATTTGAAATATCTTGGGTTGTTTTGCATGCCATTGTGTTTGTTGGGGCAGACTGGGTATTTAGGGGGGCATTGCCCCCCCCCCTGCCTGTGCCTAGATCCACCCCTGCAAACAGACCCTCAGAGGCATTTAAAGCTCTGATTACCTTGATAGATTTGTCTAGTCTAGCATAGTGTTGTGTTGTGTAAGATAGGGTTGTGCAGGGGCGGATCTAGGCATGGGCATGGGGGGGACAATGCCCCCATAAATGCCCTGACTGCCACACCAAACATGACGGCATGCAAACAATCCAAATTTCATTTACATACATTTCAAATTAAAGTGTTTATAATTAAAATGATTTGAAACACTACTACTGCTACTAACTAACTACAGCTTTGTCACCACTAAACCAACAGCATTTCATCATTGAAAACAGAAAACTCTCTGAGTCAGACCTTTAGCTTTATGCATGCTGCATGTCTGTTGCAACTTCAGCAACAACTGATGTGATTATTGAAGCCGCACCCATACATTTTCTCCTACCCCCCAAATTGGAGGTGTAAGTTGTAATCCTTTCTGCTCTTTTTATGTTTTATTTGCTATTCTGGCTTATTCATTTTGAGTCAATAAATAACCCCAAAGTCCTGATGATATTGTACATTACTGCAAGTTTTTTGCGTTTATTTAGCTTAGTTATTTTGGCTATTTATTATTTTTTAAACATTCCTCAGCTGTACATCCTTCTGAAGGATATTCTATTAGTTGTCAACAATTTTTAGTGTTTGATTAATCGGTTCGTCAACTAATCACTGAAGTTTTTACCCGTTTTCCAACTTAACCATAGTTTTTTACAGTGTAACAAATTCAACACATTAGAGATGTTCTGTGGACATGATAAAAAAAAAAAAGTTCCCCATTCTGTGTTTCCTAGAAATGGAGGTCTGAAAAAAAAATCATTGATGACATCATCAAGTTTCACCATGTTAATGATTTTCTTTTATGGCCTTTCTTTCTCAGAGTGTACAAATGGAACCAAATGGACCCGCTAGGGTCTAACTAACTACAGCTGTGTCACCACTAAACCAACAGCATTTCATCATTGAAAACAGAAAACTCTCTGAGTCAGACCTTTAGCTTTATGCATGCTGCGTGTCTGTTGCAACTTCAACAACAACTGATGTTATTATTGATGGTTTACTTGCCCAATAAAAGTCCTGTAACTGAAAATGGTATGGGGGCGGCTTCATCGCCCGCCACCGCCTCTCCAACATGTTCTCTTGCCCCCCCCCCCCCCCCCCCCCCAAATGGGACATGTTACATCCGCCCCTGATTTCACTTTCAACAAAAACTTTTGCTCATTTTATGGTCTAATAAAGCTCATGTGAACCCCCATGGGACAGTTTACTACAAGATACTGCAAAATAATATCATAATTCTTTCACAGCAAGTGCTTTTGCTCCTGGGGGGTCCCTGGCTGGGGGTCCCTGGCTGGAACAATGTTTTCTGATGAGGTTTTTGGCGGTCCATTACTTAGAATTACTTAGAATGTTGTGGGGTCAGCTGACATGGTGTAATTCAGTCGTAGAACCGCTGACATTAGGAAGATTTATCACAGCTCTGACAGGTTATGTTTCAACACAGTATTTAAACTGTCATGGACACATTACTGCTGCTGTTAATGTTGGAACACAGTTCTCATTTCATCTGTTTTCAGGGGCGGATTGGCACATATTTTCCCACCGGGACAATTTTGCCTTTGCCAGGCCACCCTGGTGGGGGCAGCTGGTTAACCAGATGTAACTCTTTGAGAGCGTAAAAATGAAACCAAATGGACCCTTGCGGGTCCATTTGGTTTCATTTTTACACCCTCAAGAGTTATAATAT
>CM076982.1:160378-187297 GCA_039105355.1 Benthosema pterotum
TGTTTTCTATGATACTGTGGTATCCTCTGGAGGTTAAATCTGTACCCCAGGTGTTTTCTATGATACTGTGGTATCCTCAGGGTTAAATCTGTACCCCAGGTGTTTTCTATGATACTGTGGTATCCTCTGGAGGTTAAATCTGTACCCCAGGTGTTTTCTATGATACTGTGGTATCCTCTGGAGGTTAAATCTGTACCCCAGGTGTTTTCTATGATACTGTGGTATCCTCTGGAGGTTAAATCTGTACCCCAGGTGTTTTCTATGATACTGCGGTATTCTCTGGAGGTTTGTGTGTGAAGTGTGTATTATTATTAAAGTGTTCCCTCCCTGTCATTAATCAGGTCCACCACAGTCTGACCTGCACAGGAATGGAAATACTCTGTCCTCTGGGGCAGTGGTTTTCAACAGGTGGTCCGGGGACCACCAGTGGTCCCTGAGAGGGTTCCAGGTGGTCCCAGGCTAAATGATGGAAAGTTGGTTAACCAGATGTGACTCTTGAGAATGTAAAAATGAAACCAAATGGACCCTTGCGGGTCCATTTGGTTTCATTTTCACACTCTCAAGAGTTAAAATATTGATCTGAATTAGCACTATTTAATTAATTAAGTCTACACTGTTTTGTTCGCGAAATCCAGCCTGGATTTGTAAACAAAACCAAACGAATTCTTTTGTTTTAGGGTGTTTTGGGGCTAAATTGTAATCAAATGGGGGTTTGTGGCTCAAATGCTGAATAAATGGTGGGCCCTGAGATCAAAAAGGTTGAAAAGCCCCTGCTCTGGGGAATAAGAGAAAAACAAGAGAATAGATCCTAATGTAGGAGGAGAAAAATACTGAGAAGATCTCAGAGTTAACTGTCCATGAATGGTCTGTAAAACAACTGTCCTTTACCAGACCATGAATGAATGAATGAATGCATCATTTACTATGGTCTGTAAAACAACTGTCCTTTACCAGACCATGAATGAATGAATGCATCATTTACTATGGTCTGTAAAACAACTGTCCTTTACCAGACCATGAATGAATGAATGCATCATTTACTATGGTCTGTAAAACAACTGTCCTTTACCAGACCATGAATGAATGAATGCATCATTTACTATGGTCTGTAAAACAACTGTCCTTTACCAGACCATGAATGAATGAATGCATCATTTACTATGGTCTGTAAAACAACTGTCCTTTACCAGACCATGAATGAATGAATGCATCATTTACTATGGTCTGTAAAACAACTGTCCTTTACCAGACCATGAATGAATGAATGCATCATTTACTATGGTCTGTAAAACAACTGTCCTTTACCAGACCATGAATGAATGAATGCATCATTTACTATGGTCTGTAAAACAACTGTCCTTTACCAGACCATGAATGAATGAATGCATCATTTACTATGGTCTGTAAAACAACTGTCCTTTACCAGACCATGAATGAATGAACGCATCATTTACTATGGTCTGTAAAACAACTGTCCTTTACCAGCCCATGAATGAATGAACGCATCATTTACTATGGTCTGTAAAACAACTGTCCTTTACCAGACCATGAATGAATGAATGCATCATTTACTATGGTCTGTAAAACAACTGTCCTTTACAGACCATGAATGAATGAATGCATCATTTACTATGGTCTGTAAAACAACTGTCCTTTACCAGACCATGAATGAATGCATCATTTACTATGGTCTGTAAAACAACTGTCCTTTACCAGACCATGAATGAATGCATCATTTACTATGGTCTGTAAAACAACTGTCCTTTACCAGACCATGAATGAATGAATGCATCATTTACTATGGTCTGTAAAACAACTGTCCTTTACCAGACCATGAATGAATGAATGCATCATTTACTATGGTCTGTAAAACAACTGTCGTTTACCAGACCATGAATGAATGAATGCATCATTTACTATGGTCTGTAAAACAACTGTCCTTTACCAGACCATGAATGAATGAATGCATCATTTACTATGGTCTGTAAAACAACTGTCCTTTACCAGACCATGAATGAATGAATGCATCATTTACTATGGTCTGTAAAACAACTGTCCTTTACCAGACCATGAATGAATGCATCATTTACTATGGTCTGTAAAACAACTGTCCTTTACCAGACCATGAATGAATGCATCATTTACTATGGTCTGTAAAACAACTGTCCTTTACCAGACCATGAATGAATGAATGCATCATTTACTATGGTCTGTAAAACAACTGTCCTTTACCAGACCATGAATGAATGAATGCATCATTTACTATGGTCTGTAAAACAACTGTCCTTTACCAGACCATGAATGAATGAATGCATCATTTACTATGGTCTGTAAAACAACTGTCCTTTACCAGACCATGAATGAATGAATGCATCATTTACTATGGTCTGTAAAACAACTGTCCTTTACCAGACCATGAATGCAGCATTCTTATTTATCATTATTATTATCAGTATTGTTGTGTTTGTTACACCACATCTCTACTAGATAAACAGCGTTGGGTTTGCACCCCATAATAGCTGATCTACAAGTTGTAGAACTGATTATGTTTTGTGATTTCAGCAGCAGCTGAACCTCTCTCTGCACATCCCCGGACCTCAGTGATCCCTGTCTAATAAGATAAACATTGCTTAAAGCAATAGCTCTATAGAATACATGGATGAGCATGCTCATGTGACATCATCATCCTGCGACCGGAGCACCTCCTATTGAGTGAAAGATTCTCTATTTATGAAAGAAATAAAGTATTGAAGGTGTTTTTATCTGCATGTTTTAGTTATAGAAGGCAACTATAGTGTTTTAAGGCATATTTGTCTTATTAGGCAGGGATCCTTTTAACGTTAGGGGGTGGTGGTGGTGGGGGTGGGGTCCATGGTACATTGTAGAGGACATAAATACCACTGACTGCCAGAGGGGGGGGGGGGGGGTCCATGGTACATCTAGGGTGACCAGATGTCCCTCTTTGCGTGGGACAGTCCCTCATTGACTTTTCAAGTGTACCACAAATTGAGACTCAAGTGCATCAGTGTTCAAAATGCCCATGTCATCTGTAGTGCTCTAATAGTTGGATTTCGTATCATTTCCTGCTATGTTTTTTAAATAATCCCCCTCATGGTAGCACTATATTCCCACATTCACTCTTAGAGAGGCCACATCGCATGCTGTCGTATCAAAAAATAGCCGATCTACAATCTCAAAACGCGTCGCAGTGCGACGCGTTTGTAGATCGGCTATTTTTGATTTTTATATCGGCTGTTTTTGCTATGGGTGAAATGAAATCCTGAAATGTTTTTTTTTTGAATATTGACATCAAGATGTTAATAATTTGCTGACTACATTTTGTCCTACTTCCACACTCGACTTGTGCCACACGTGCAACACTTCTGTCCCTCGAATAAACAGTTTGGGTCTGGTCACCCTATAGGAACATGGTAGAGGACATTAAGAACAACTGACTGCCGGGGGGGGGGGGGGGGGGGTCTATGGAACATCATAGAGGACATAAATATTCTATGAGTGAGGACCACTGACTGCCAGAGGATAATGTGTTTGTATCAGAGCCAACACTCTGTGACATGAATCACAAACAGGCTGTAGACCATCTGTACAGGGTTTTAAAAAGGACCGTTTTTTAGAGAATAAACTCATCAAACGGTGGTCCACCATGGCTAAATGCAGGATAAATAGTGGGCCCTGGTATGAAAACCATGCAGTGATCTATAATGGTCTAGATGTACTGTTTGAGTTGTTGGAACTGCATCAGTTCATTCATTATCTATAAGGTTTCTGAGAGCTGGATGCTCCATGACTCATCACACTGTGGGCTTTATGTCAAACACAAGGCCCCTGGGCCAAAACATGACTCATCACACTGTGGGCTTTATGTCAAACACAAGGCCCCCTGCATGGGCCAAAACATGACTCATCACACTGTGGGCTTCATGTCAAACACAAGGCCCCTGCATGGGCCAAAACATGACTCATCACACTGTGGGCTTTATGTCAAACACAAGGCCCCTGGGCCAAAACATGACTCATCACACTGTGGGCTTTATGTCAAACACAAGGCCCCTGGGCCAAAACATGACTCATCACACTGTGGGCTTTATGTCAAACACAAGGCCCCTGGGCCAAAACATGACTCATCACACTGTGGGCTTTATGTCAAACACAAGGCCCCTGCATGGGCCAAAACATGACTCATCACACTGTGAGGCTTCATGTCAAACACAAGGCCCCTGGGCCAAAACATGACTCATCACACTCTGGGCTTTATGTCAAACACAAGGCCCCTGCATGGGCCAAAACATGACTCATCACACTGTGAGGCTTCATGCCAAACACAAGGCCCCTGGGCCAAAACATGACTCATCACACTCTGGGCTTTATGTCAAACACAAGGCCCCTGCATGGGCCAAAACATGACTCATCACACTCTGAGGCTTTATGTCAAACACAAGGCCCCTGGGCCAAACATGACTCATCACACTGTGGGCTTTATGTCAAACACAAGGCCCCTGCATGGGCCAAAACATGACTCATCACACTGTGGGCTTTATGTCAAACACAAGGCCCCTGGGCCAAAACATGACTCATCACACTGTGGGCTTTATGTCAAACACAAGGCCCCTGCATGGGCCAAAACATGACTCATCACACTGTGGGCTTCATGTCAAACACAAGGCCCCTGGGCCAAAACATGACTCATCACACTGTGGGCTTTATGTCAAACACAAGGCCCCTGGGCCAAAACATGACTCATCACACTGTGGGCTTTATGTCAAACACAAGGCCCCTGGGCCAAAACATGACTCATCACACTGTGGGCTTTATGTCAAACACAAGCCCCTGGGCCAAAACATGACTCATCACACTCTGGGCTTTATGTCAAACACAAGGCCCCTGGGCCAAAACATGACTCATCACACTCTGAGGCTTTATGTCAAACACAAGGCCCCTGGGCCAAAACATGACTCATCACACTGTGGGCTTTATGTCAAACACAAGGCCCCTGGGCCAAAACATGACTCATCACACTGTGGGCTTTATGTCAAACACAAGGCCCCTGCATGGGCCAAAACATGACTCATCACACTCTGAGGCTTTATGTCAAACCCAAGGCCCCTGGGGGCTTTATGTCAAACTCAAGGCCCCTGGGCCAAAACAGGCCTGTGAATGAATTACCTTTGGCCGTGGGATGGTATTGACGTGTATTAGAACTGGCTCTCTGGTATATTTAACACACCATGATAAGAAACTAATAGAGCCCGACTGGACTGATATGGCATTTTGGGGACAAAGCGATAAAGGCATACAGTCACTATAACCGATTTGCAACTAATATAGGTTTTGGTTTTAGCTGGATGAAAAAAAAAATCTATCAGTGACAATTTTACTAATACGACATGACCATCGATACTATAGACTATGGGTCTCCAACGTGTGGCTCGCGAGCTACCGGTAGCTCGTTGGTTGTTTTTGGGTCGCTCGCAAAGAGTTGCAAGATTAGGCTATGAATGATATGAAAAGCATGACCTGAAATGCATTGGAACTCTTTCCTTTGTCATTCAACATACAAATGTATGTCCACTCGAGTGTAACTAGGCCTACGTCAATACGCAGTCTCATTTTACATGCAACAGGTAAAAAAAAAAACAAGAGACTGCAGCATTTTCCTTCAATGAGGAAGATGTTGGAAAACAATGCAGAGGCATTTGATGTGTTGGATGTGGATAAATATTGTGATCTACTGTCCAAGCTGGGCAGGAATTTGAGGACAGGTTCAAAGATTTTGGTGAACTGGAGCCCTGTGTGGCATTCATTGCTAACCCTTTAATGGAGGTAGATGTGAGTGTAATATCAGGGCAGATGGCTGACATGTTCAATGTCAATGCATTTGAAATGGAAATGGAGATTATTAATCTCCAAAATGATGTGCAGGTAAAAGCACAACAGAATTCACAACATTGAAAGTGAGTGCTTTATTTGGCTCTACTTATCTTTGTGAATCTGCATTCTCTGATATGAATGTGATCAAATCCAAATTCAGAACTAAGTTGACTGATGATCATTTGAATGACTCTATAAGAGTGAACCTGAGTGGATACACCCCAGCGTTCAAGTGTCTTGCGGAGGCCATGCAGTGCCAGGCATCTCATTAGAGAAGAATGCAAAATGTCAATGCACTTTTGAAAAAAAAAAAAAAGCTAAAAGTGAAGTAGCTCTCGGCCCCTCAGATTTTTTCAAAGTAGCTCTAAAATGAAAAAACATTGGAGACACCTGCTATAGATCGATTCTATGGGCCAGGCTCTAGAAACAAGTTTTGGACTATCATTTGTGCCCGCTGTCATCAGGCTTCATAACCAGACACAGCGTATAGACCGGGACGGGGGCCATAGAGGAAACAAAAAGACACGTTTCTCCTTGCACATGAGCCTTTTTGCACGTGTATCTGGACTTGCACCTTTGCACTTTTGCACATGACTGAGTTTAACATACCTTGGTTTTCTTTAACTGTTTTTTTTTAAACTATTTTACTGTTGACTTTAACTTAACCTTTTCTGTGCTGAACTGACAAACCGCATTTCTTTACGGCAGGGGTTTTCAACAGGTGGTCCGGGGACCACCAGTGGTCCTTGAGAGGGTCCCTGGTGGTCCCCAGCTAAGTTGGTTAACCAGATGTAACTCTTGAGAACGTAAAAATGAAACCAAATGGACCCTTGCGGGTCCATTTGGTTTCATTTTCACACTCTCAAGAGTTAAAATATTCATCATCTGAATTAGTCCAAGTCTACACAACTAGAAGATGGAGAAAAGCAAAATAAATCTTTAGTTTGGGGGGTCTGTGGATCTAAAAGTGGTGGTCCGTGGCTCAAATTCTGAATAAATGGTGGTCACTGGTGTCAAAAAGGTTGAAAACCCCTGCTTTACGGGGATAAATAAAGGTCAATCAATCAATCAATCAATCAATCAATCAATCAATCAATCAATCAATCAATCAATCAATCAATCAATCAAATACAACTTACTGTACATGATTTACGTTCTCATTTCACTGTGAAAGCAGTGCTTGGTGACTGTGAGGGTCATGACAGGAAACTGAGCTGTAATGTTACATTCATCCTGTTATCAAGGGTCATTTACTGTGTTTTTGAAGGACATTTGTTGCTGTTTTTGGGACATCCTCGTAGCGTGTCCTAACCACTGCTACAATACAAGGCCCTCGGCTAACACTTGGTCTATTTTGGCGCACTGTTTATTAGAGTTTGACATCCCTGCTATAGGGTGCCTGTCTGTCTGTCTGCCTGCCTGCCTGCCTGCCTGCCTGCCTGCCTGCCTGCCTGTCTGTCTGTCTGTCTGTCTGTCTGTCTGTCTGTCTGTCTGTCTGTCAGGCCTGGACTGGGAGCTCAAAACGTACCGGGCAATTTTGTCTCAGAGCGGCCCTCTGAAGACCCTTATAATTAGCGTTGCAATCAGGCGTGCAATCTTTGTGGGGCTCCGGGGCCTGAGCCCCCATGAGAATAGGCATAAGGGGCTCTGGGGCTCGGGCTAACTAAAATTAGTTAGTTAGTTTTAGTTAACTATAAAAACCCTGCAATAGGCAGTCTCATTTGAAGAGGACAGAGGGCCGCCAGCACTGATTCGTGGGCCGGTTTTGTGCAGATTTTTTTTTTTTTTTTTTTTTGATTCATTTTTTTTTTTTTTTTAATTAAAACACGACATTAACGGCCCCCGGGGGGGTCGGCCCACCGGGAAAATGCCCTGTATGCCACCCCTGCTGTCTGCCTGTCTGCCTGCCTGCCTGCCTGCCTGCCTGCCTGCCTGCCTGCCTGCCTGCCTGTCTGCCTGCCTGCCTGCCTGCCTGTCTGCCTGTCTGTCTGTCTGTCTGTCTGCCTCTCTGCCTGCCTGCCTGCCTGCCTGCCTGCCTGCCTGCCTGCCTGCCTGCCTGCCTGCCTGCCTGCCTGCCTGCCTGTCTCTCTCTCTGCCTGCCTGCCTGTCTGTCTCTCTGCCTGCCTGCCTGCCTGCTTGCCTGCCTGCCTGCCTGTCTGCCTGCCTCTCTGCCTGTCTGTCTGTCTGCCTCTCTACCTGCCTGTCTGTCTGACTTCCTGCCTGGGGCGAGTGGAGCGCTGGCCAGGCGTTCTTAGCTGGCACCACTTGCAGGATCAATTAAATTCAATTAAATTCAATTAAATTCAATTAAATTCAATTAAATTCATGCATAACTGCAGTTGCAACCCCGGTCACGACTAACTGGTTGAGGTCGTGACTAGTTTTATAGGTCAGAGTAGACCCTGACCCTAAACATAACCTCCAGCACAGAGCCCAGGAGGTTCAGGGCAGAGCTACCCTGCCCCCTCCTGCCTTCGCCTTGCATCCCTCCCCTTGTCTAGAGCAGGGGTTTCAACCTTTTTCATCTCAGGGACCACCATATATTTTGGATTTGAGCCACGGACCACCATTTGAGGATGTTTTAGCCCCACAGACCCCAAATCTAAAGATTTATTTTGCTTTTGTCCACAATTCCAGGCTGGATTTGGGGAAACAAAACATCAATCAAAACATACAGATCAAAATGACCATTAATCTTCTACATTCTCATTAACATATCTATCAATTAATGATCTATAGTATTAACATATCTATAATTAATTGTATTTCAGGGCCAATCAGGGAAGAGATGCAGACCCAACGGCCAATGACTGCACAGGACAGGACACAATGTCACGCATCTCATTAACCGACATGGCGTGTCTGTGAGATGTGTGTGTGTGTGTGTGTGTGTGTGTGTGTGTGTGTGTGTGTGTGTGTGTGTGTGTGTGTGTGTGTGTGTGTGTGTGTGTGTGTGTGTGTGTGTGTTTCTTGTGTTGCTTGCGTGGGTTACCATAATTTGTGTGAATGTGTGTGCACGTGCGTGCATGTGTGTGTGTGTCATGGTGCACACCAACACCAACATGTCAGAAGACAGTGATGTCATCAACTGTACCATCAGCCACGAGATTCACCTGTACCTGTTCAGCCCTGTGTATATACTAGTGTTACTGGTGAGTATGAGTATGTACTAGTGAGTATATACTAGTGAGTATATACTAATAAGTATATACTAGTAGTGAGTACATACTAGTGTTACTGGTGAGTATGAGTATGTACTAGTGAGTATATACTAGTGTTACTAGTGAGTATGAGTATGTACTAGTGAGTATATACTAGTGAGTATATACTAATATGTATATACTAGTAGTGAGTACATACTAGTGTTACTGGTGAGTATGAGTATGTACTAGTGAGTATATACTAGTGTTACTAGTGAGTATGAGTATGTACTAGTGAGTATATACTAGTATTGAGTATATACTAGTGAGTATATACTAGTATTGAGTATATACTAGTGAGTATATACTAGTATTGAGTATATACTAGTGAGTATATACTAGTAGTGAGTATATACTAGTGCGTATATACTAGTAGTGAGTATATACTAGTGAGTATAAGTATATACTAGTAGTGAGTATATACTAGTGAGTATATACTAGTGTTACTGGTGAGTATATACTAGTGAGTATATACTGCTTAAAGATACATCGCATGGATGCAACTGGGACGTATCCTCAGTGATGTATCCCAAGGTCATCGGGGTTTCGGGTCTCGCAACATCATACCCCTCACTCAGGCGACCCAGCCGGGGTTGATCAAGTCCCGACTTACGTCCCAGTAGCTACTCTCGGTCAGTCCACTAGGGAAAGACCAAGGCCACACAATCCACTGCTCCAGAACTACTCTGTATATCTCTATATCTGAGTATATACTAGTGAGTATAAACTAGTGAGTATATACTAGTGAGTATATACTACTAGTGACTATATATATCTGAGTATATACTAGTGAGTATATACTAGTGAGTATATACTACTAGTGACTATATATAGGTGAGTATATACTAGTGAGTATATACTACTAGTGACTATATATAGGTGAGTATATACTAGTGAGTATATACTACTAGTGACTATATATAGGTGAGTATATACTAGTGAGTATATACTAGTGAGTATGTACTAGTGAGTATATACTAGTGTTACTAGTGAGTATGAGTATGTACTAGTGAGTATATACTAGTGAGTATATACTAATATGTATATACTAGTAGTGAGTACATACTAGTGTTACTGGTGAGTATGAGTATGTACTAGTGAGTATATACTAGTGTTACTAGTGAGTATGAGTATGTACTAGTGAGTATATACTAGTATTGAGTATATACTAGTGAGTATATACTAGTGAGTATATACTAGTATTGAGTATATACTAGTGAGTATATACTAGTATTGAGTATATACTAGTGAGTATATACTAGTAGTGAGTATATACTAGTGAGTATATACTAGTAGTGAGTATATACTAGTGAGTATAAGTATATACTAGTAGTGAGTATATACTAGTGAGTATATACTAGTGTTACTGGTGAGTATATACTAGTGAGTATATACTGCTTAAAGATACATCGCATGGATGCAACTGGGACGTATCCTCAGTGATGTATCCCAAGGTCATCGGGGTTTCGGGTCTCGCAACATCATACCCCTCACTCAGGCGACCCAGCCGGGGTTGATCAAGTCCCGACTTACGTCCCAGTAGCTACTCTCGGTCAGTCCACTAGGGAAAGACCCAAGGCCACACAATCCACTGCTCCAGAACTACTCTGTATATCTCTATATCTGAGTATATACTAGTGAGTATAAACTAGTGAGTATATACTAGTGAGTATATACTACTAGTGACTATATATATCTGAGTATATACTAGTGAGTATAAACTAGTGAGTATATACTAGTGAGTATATACTACTAGTGACTATATATAGGTGAGTATATACTAGTGAGTATATACTACTAGTGACTATATATAGGTGAGTATATACTAGTGAGTATATACTAGTGAGTATATACTAGTGAGTATATACTACTAGTGACTATATATAGGTAAGTATATACTAGTGAGTATATACTACTAGTGACTATATATAGGTGACTATATATAGGTGAGTATATACTAGTGAGTATATACTAGTGAGTATATACTAGTGAGTATATACTACCAGTGACTATATACTAGTGAGTATATACTAGTGAGTATATACTAGTGAGTATATACTACCAGTGACTATATATAGGTGAGTATATACTAGTGAGTATATACTAGTGAGTATATACTAGTGCTACTGGTGAGTATTAGCCATGCATCGCTTTCCAGTTTTTCCATTGTTTAATCCAGTTTAATCCAGTTTGTGTTGGATCAGTTTAATCCAGTTTGTGTTGGATCAGTTTAATCCAGTTTAATCCAGTTTGTGTCGGATCAGTTTAATCCAATTTGTGTTTGATCGCTACATTTACATCAATAACGTGTACATAGCCGTTCCTTTTTCAAATATAAAGTATTCACACATATTTCCACGGGTTTTAGACACTTACTGTGCACGAAATGAGAATTGTAGCGTGCCGCGTTGTTTAAACAGACACGGAGCATGCATAAAGCTAAAGGTCTGACTCAGAGAGTTTTCTGTTTTCAATGATGAAATGCTGTTGGTTTAGTGGTGACACAGCTGTAGTTAGTTAGTAGCAGTAGTAGTGTTTCACATCATTTTAAATAGAAACACTTTAATTTGAATATCTTGGTTTGTTTTGGTCTAGTGGTGTTGGTGATGGAGGTGGTGAAGGTGTGATGGTGCGATGTGTTCTAGGTGTAATGGTCTTTACTGTTGTGTTCTAGGTGGCGTTCCTTCCAACCTGTACAGTCTATACCATGCAGTTCTACAGTTGAGACAACGTAATGAACTGGGAGTTTATCTACTGAACCTCACAGTGTCTGACCTGTTGTACCTGGCATCCCTACCGCTGTGGTTACAGTACTTCTTTCAGGTCAGTAGTATTATTGTTGTTGTTGTTATTTTAATAATAGCTCAACGTTCAGTTTAAGGGATATTCCTTTTTTTTTTTTTTTTTTTTTTTAAAAGGTCATTTTATGGTCTCCTCAGTCAGACTGAGGAGACCATAAATGACCAAATTTTTTCTTCTTCTGAGGTACTGTCTGGTGTGTTCACATGAGACTGAGTCAGCCTCTGAGATGCATGAAGAAGGTCGCCCCCGTCCCAAAGAATTGTAGATTGCATTAGACTTTGATGCTTATACGTAATGTATAGTATATTAATTAATACACTAATACATTACACTTTCTCAGACAGTAATGTATATGAATATATTACTTTAACCCATTGTAGACTATCCGATTCTAAAATGTCTTTGAAATACTGACCTAAGTGTATTGAAAAACTTCAAATTATTGTGTAACACCTCAAATTTTGACATTTTTTGATATACATACTGTACAGAACCCCTATTGGGGTTCCCGTCAACTAGGTAAAACTACCACTAGGGGGTTCCCGTCTAAATGGGTTAAAATGGAGGTAATAATTAAATGAAACAAGTAATAAGCCCAACAAATAATAAACACTGCACACAGCCTTGCATTTTCCTCTGCGTTGTGCAGAAAGGGAAAGCCTGGGCTAATGGTTACCATGGTAGCCAAGAGGTGGGAGGAGTCAAATCAGAATCAACCAAACAATCTGAGCGGTTCCCATACTTCTAGGACTAATCTGTGTGTGTGTGCGTGCGTGCGTGCGTGCGTGCGTGCGTGCGTGCGTGCGTGCGTGCGTGCGTGCGTGCGTGCGTGCGTGCGTGCGTGCGTGCGTGCGTGCGTGCGTGCGTGCGTGCGTGCGTGCGTGCGTGCGTGCGTGCGTGCGTGCGTGCGTGCGTGCGTGAGTGTGTGTGTGTGTGTGTGTGCGTGCGTGCGTGCGTGCGTGTGTGTGTAGGATGATAACTGGCTCCACAGAGAATGGTTGTGCCAGCTCTGTGGTTTCCTGCTCTATGAGAATATTTACATCAGCATCGGATTCCTCTGCTGCATCAGCCTGGATCGATACCTGGCTGTGGTCCACCCGCTGAGGTACTGTAGGCCCACCCATCACCACCCATCACCACCCATCACCACCCACACTTTACACCCACTGAGGTACTGTAGGTCCACCCATCACCACCCATCACCACCCATCACCACCCACTGAGGTACTGTAGGCCCACCCATCACCACCCATCACCACCCATCACCACCCACACATTACACCCGCTGAGGTACTGTAGGTCCACCCATCACCACCCATCACCACCCATCACCACCCACACATTACACCCGCTGAGGTACTGTAGGTCCACCCATCACCACCCATCACCACCCATCACCACCCACACATTACACCCGCTGAGGTACTGTAGGCCCACCCATCACCACCCATTACACCCACTGAGGTACTGTAGGCCCACCCATCACCACCCATCACCACCCATCACCACCCATCACCACCCATCACCACCCACTGAGGTACTGTAGGTCCACCCATCACCACCCATCACCACCCATCACCACCCATCACCACCCATTACACCACTGAGGTACTGTAGGCCCACCCATCACCACCCATCACCACCCACTGAGGTACTGTAGGCCCACCCATCACCACCCATCACCACCCACTGAGGTACTGTAGGCCCACCCATCACCACCCATCACCACCCACTGAGGTACTGTAGGCCCACCCATCACCACCCATCACCACCCATCACCACCCATTACACCCACTGAGGTACTGTAGGCTAGAGTTCTCAAACTCTGCCCGAACCCGACCAGAACCGAACCCGAACAGGCCCGACCCGACATTTAGGGCGGGGTTAGGACCGAAAAAACTATCCTAATCAATAGGGCGGGTAGGGCCTCGGGCCCCATGAAAAAATAATATATATTGGATTATTTTACTATAGTAAGAATAATAGTTATTTTCTGTATTTACCTATTATGAAGATGGTGCTGATTGCCATTTCATTTTTAATCTGTGGCGAATTCTCAAATTTTGCCCAAACCCGACAGTTTAGGGCCGGGTAGGGCCTAAAATCTATTCCATTTAGTAGGGCCGGGCCTAGGGCCTGAACTGTTAGGGCGGGTAGGGCCGGGCCTTAATTTTCAGGCCCGTTGAGATCTTTACTGTAGGCCCACCATCACCACCCATCACCACCCATCACCACCCACTGAGGTACTGTAGGCCCACCCATCACCACCCATCACCACCCATCACCACCCATCACCACCCATCACACCCACTGAGGTACTGTAGGCCCACCCATCACCACCCATCACCACCCATCACCACCCATCACACCCACTGAGGTACTGTAGGCCCACCCATCACCACCCATCACCACCCATCACCACCCATGACCTCCCACTGAGGTACTGTAGGCCCACCCATCACCACCCATCACCATCCATCACCAACCATCACCACCCATCACCACCCTCTGAGGTACTGTAGGTCCACCCATCACCACCCACACATTACACCCACTGAGGTACTGTAGGCCCACCCATCACCACCCATCACCACCCATTACACCCATCACACCCACTGAGGTACTGTAGGCCCACCATCACCACCCATCACCACCCATCACCACCCATGACCTCCCTCTGAGGTACTGTAGGTCCACCCATCACCACCCACACATTACACCCATGAGGTACTGTAGGCCCACCCATCACCACCCATCACCACCCATTACACCCACTGAGGTACTGTAGGCCCACCCATCACCACCCATCACCACCCACACATTACACCCACTGAGGTACTGTAGGTCCACCCATCACTGTAGGCCCACCCATCACCACCCACTACTGTAGGCCCACCCATCACCACCCATTACACCCTCTGAGGTATTGTAGGTCCACCCATTACACCCACTGAGGTACTGTAGGCCCACCCATCACCACCATCACCACCCATCACCACCCATCACCACCCACTGAGGTACTGTAGGCCCACCCATCACCACCCATCACCACCCATCACTGTAGGCCCACCCATCACCACCCATCACCACCCATCACCACCATTACACCCACTGAGGTACTGTAGGCCCACCCATCACCACCCATCACCACCCACTGAGGTACTGTAGGCCCACCCATCACCACCCATCACCACCCATCACACCCACTGAGGTACTGTAGGCCCACCCATCACCACCCATCACCACCCATTACACCCACTGAGGTACTGTAGGCCCACCCATCACCACCATTACACCCACTGAGGTACTGTAGGTCCACCCATCACCACCCATCACCACCCATCACCACCCACACATTACACCCACTGAGGTACTGTAGGTCCACCCATCACCACCCATCACCACCCATTACACACTCTGAGGTACTGTAGGTCCACCCATCACCACCCATCACCACCCATTACACACTCTGAGGTACTGTAGGCCCACCCATACATTAATGGATGTGTTACAGGTTCTCCAGCCTCCGCTCCATGCGTGCTGCCTGGCTCTCTAGCTCCTCATCTGGATGTGTTATAGATGTGTTATGGATGTGTCGTGGATGTGTTATAGATGTGTAATGGATGTGTTGTGGATGTGTTACAGGTTCTCTAGCCTCGCTCCATGCGTGCTGCCTGGCTCTCTAGCTCCCTCATCTGGATGTGTTGTGGATGTGTTATAGATGTGTTATAGATGTGTTATGGATGTGTCGTGGATGTGTTACAGGTTCTCCAGCCTCCGCTCCATGCGTGCTGCCTGGCTCTCTAGCTCCCTCATCTGGATGTGTTATAGATGTGTTATGGATGTGTTATAGATGTGTTATGGATGTGTTATAGATGTGTTGTGGATGTGTTATGGATGTGTTATAGATGTGTTGTGGATGTGTTATAGATGTGTTGTGGATGTGTTATGGATGTGTTATAGATGTGTTGTGGATGTGTTATGGATGTGTTACAGATTCTCTAGCCTCCGCTCCATGCGTGCTGCCTGGCTCTCTAGCTCCCTCATCTGGATGTGTTATAGATGTGTTGTGGATGTGTTATAGATGTGTTATAGATGTGTTATAGATGTGTTATAGATGTGTTGTGGATGTGTTATGGATGTGTTACAGGTTCTCTAGCCTCCGCTCCATGCGTGCTGCCTGGCTCTCTAGCTCCCTCATCTGGATGTGTTATAGATGTGTTGTGGATGTGTTATAGATGTGCTGTGGATGTGTTGTGGATGTGTTGTGGATGTGTTATAGATGTGTTATAGATGTGTTATAGATGTGTTCTGGATGTGTAATGGATGTGTTTGTTACAGGTTCCCCAGTCTCCGCTCCATGCGTGCTGCCTGGCTCTCTAGCTCCTCATCTGGATGTGTTATAGATGTGTTGTGGATGTGTTATAGATGTGCTGTGGATGTGTTGTGGATGTGTTGTGGATGTGTTATAGATGTGTTATAGATGTGTTATAGATGTGTTATAGATGTGTTATGGATGTGTTACAGGTTCTCCAGCCTCCGCTCCATGCGTGCTGCCTGGCTCTCTAGCTCCCTCATCTGGATGAAGGAAGTAGCAGTGGGAGTGGTCTTCTTCAGACACAGGGTGCTGAGCCGTGATAGGACGCAGCGCAACCAATCGGTGTGCTTCGAGCACTACCCCATGCAGGATGGGAGTATCCAATCAACTACTACCGTTTTCTGGTGGGATTCCTCTTCCCATTGGCTATCCTGTCGGTAGGTTGCCCTCTTCCATTGGTAGGTTGTAGTGGTGTAATTAAAGCATCGGTTCCAAAACTTTTTTTATTATTGGTGTCAAGAATATCCATATTTGATATGTGATGTCCACCTTGTTCCAGAAATGGATTCCTCGTTCATTTTCCTCAAAGACTTTTTTTAAAATGATTCATATAAAGATGATTGTTCCAACTCGGCTTCAACAACACACAATATTTTGGTACAATTTAATAATTTCTAAGAAAAAAGCGAATCAAAAAGTCCACTATTGTTATTGTGATGCGTTTTTTCTGTAACCTTTTTTCACCTTGTTGTCTCCACCGAAGGTGGGGACTATAAAATGCCCTCCGTCCGTGCACGTCCTAAGTCTGTCTGTCGCACGACTATCTGTCGCACGATTATCTGTCCTGAATCTGTCTGTCCCTGTCTGTCCCCTTCGGTGGAGACTATGAATCTGTCTGTCCCTGTCTGTCCTGAATCTGTCTGTCCCATGATTACAGCATGATGACGTTATAGTTGACATGTCCTGAATCTGTCTGTCCCATGATTACAGCATAATGACGTTATAGTTGATATACTACTACCAGTGCACGTTCAAATCTGAGCCTGGAGGGTGGAGATCTGGGTAGAGGTCTCTAGAAGGAGACCTGAGCTTGAGAAGCTTGAAATGACGTCATGATGAGGTAAGAGATACGGTGGAGATAGAAGTGTGAGATGGAGATTTTTGTACGTAATGAAAAGAAGATGATGTAATACATAGATTATATAAGAAGGAAAGATGAGGATTCTAAGAAATATTGTTTAATATAAATCAATAGATAGTTACAAGAATGTTGTCTTGTCATACAGTAGATGGAAATAAGAATGGTTTGAGCATATATGCTCGAGAGTGCACAGGGGAAGAATCTCAGCAGTTATTAGTATTTCATAAAGGAGAAAAGAATGAAAGCATAGTTCATGAGAAGAGAGGAAAAGTGAGTTCGCAATCTTGGGCCAATGAATTATCCTTGAATGCTGAAGAAAGCTATGGGGTAGAATATCAGGAGTCATTGCTATTTCAGATAGGAAAGGAGAATGAAAGCATAACTCGTCAGTTTGAGGAACAAAGACATCAGAGAAGAATTAGGGAGAGAAACAGAAAGAGAAAGTATCGGGAGAAGGAAATAGAAGAAAGGAAGAAACTTCGACAGAGACGAGACAGGGAAGCGAAAGCAGAAAAAGAAAAGAAATAAATGAAAGCATAGTTCATGAGAGGAGAGGAAAAGTGAGTTCGCAATCTTGGGCCAATGAATTATCCTTGAATGCTGAAAAAAGCTATGGGGTAGAATATCAGGAGTCATTGCTATTTCAGATAGGGAAGGAGAATGAAAGCATAACTCGTCAGTTTGAGGAACAAAGACATCAGGAGACTGTTACTTGGCCTCTCACCTCGAACCCACCTCACCCCTGCCCCACTTCGACAGCCTAGGTTGGCTTAGGGTTGACGACAGAGTACAACATCTTGCAATTGGGTTTGGTCCACAAAGATACGATACTCTACCAAAATACCCTTATACCTATCCAAATACTTTCCTTAACGTCAATGAAGTACACTCCCACAACACCAGAGGGAGTGCTACTAACCATGTCCAACCCAGATTTGGCACAAACAAGGGTCTCAATTCCTTCCGCTCATATGCCACCAAAATGTGGAATGCCCTACCAACAGTCATAAAGGCATGTAAATCCCTTGACTCCTTCAAAACCGCCCTCAAAGGGCACCTACAGATGGCTGCAATGCTTAACTGGCCTCTGTAAAACAAAAATGTATATAAAATCCCCCACCACCCGCCTCTCCTCTATGTACATTTCTCTTTTCCCTCTTTTTACCTCCACTATGATTTTGCCTCCATGATTTGCTGCTTCTGTCTTTACTGGAGCAGTTGTTTTGTATGTACGGTATTTGAATGCCTCAATGAAATGAACAAGTTGGCCCACTATTGTAAACAGTGTATGCTTAACTAGTGTGTCCAATCAGCTCTGTCAGATTTGATGCAGTTGTACTTGAATTGTACTGTAATTCTCCAAGCTGTTATCAGTTTTGTAGCAGTGTGTACTTGACTTGTATTGTAACTCATCTTTCTGTTAATAAAAATTTCATTCATTCATTCATTCACTCATAAGGAAGATTACTTCATACGCACAGAATTCCAACAGAGGGATCACCACATGCGCATTGTTTACTGTGGATAAAGGATGCTCCAAAAATTGGCATAAACACAGATGAAGAAGTTGCCAGTTTCATGATAAACACCAGACATGTGAAATTCCAGCAGAAGAAGGCATATTGAAGGATTTAGTACTGTCGTTACAAAGACACAAACATTCTAGCGCTTGCAGAAAACGAGGTTCCTGCAGATTCAACTTCCCACACCTACCAAGTAATGACACCTTGATAGCCAAAGAAACAGAAGAAAAAGACCCGAGAAAAGATGAAATTCTTAAAAGAAGACGAATGATTTTGGAAAAAGTAGCAACTTCAATGATTACTGAAAACATTGCAGAAGATATCTCTTTAGAAAAAGTGCTTGAACAAGCAGGTGTCAGTAAAGAGGAATATCAATGGGCTCTGTCGATTATGAGGTCAGGAACAAAAATTGTGCTGAAGAGGAAACCAGAAGAACGTTGGATCAATTATTACAACAAGAAAATCCTAGAAACATGGCAGGGAAATATGGATATTCAATTTGTAACGGATGTGTACTCCTGTATCATGTACATGACAAGCTACATGTTGAAATCAGAAAGAGCAATGAGTGAACTGTTGAAAAAAGTTGCAAATGATAACAGAGGAGAAGATGTAACCACACAACTAAAAAAGGTAGGTTATGCATTTCTAAATAACAGAGAAGTAAGTGCACACAATATTGCTATACACATTCAACCTGAGCAAGGTCGGTGCAGACCTTTTTTTCTTGAACTCTTACATAGAATTTGAATGTTTTTTTTTTAAACTGATATTAAAAATATTTTTTTAAATTGAGAAAAAATCATTGATATCTATCTATACATATGATATACCGATTTATACTGTAACCCTTTTTTTAAAAGAATGACATCATCAATATCGTCATTCCGTCCCGTGTGTGATGTAATGATGACGTCATAGATCTAATAGCTGAGCCGGAGAAAAGACATTACTGTTTTATATATATTACAATAATATCATCAATTGCTGATCGCCCGGACGGTGGAGACCTGTGCCCCGTAGAAATATATGGTGTCACTATTAATCAAATATTGCGTTAGACCAGTGGCATAGCTACAATAAAGCAAGCACACTTGGTTTATCAGACCAAATCCATATGAAATCAACTTGAAAAAAACGTCATTCCTCAATAAATAATTTGATGACAGATTATAGAAAATTAATTTAAAAAGGTAATTATTCAACTTCTGCAGTTGTCAAGATAATTTCACAAGAAATTTTCAACAAGACAGATTGACAGAAAGTAATATTGAAAGTAATGCAGTAATGCAGAAAGAAAAGTATAATATATTAGATTGTTTTAGTTATAGGTAATATATTTATATTACAAGTTATTGCATTTTGGTAATATTATGTAATATATTAAGTTACGTAGTGCACTTGTCCCAACACTGACAAGTACCTCCGCAAACAGTTGGGAATCCCCCCAAGCTTCACTTCAGTAGGCCTGTATGTAAGATCAGGGCAGCTCCAACTTCCTCTGTCATCCGTGGTGGGGAATTTAAGTTGGCCAAGTGCAGAGTCGTAATGACCTACAGAGGCTCACAGGACGAACAAGTCAGACATGCAGGCATCCTCACAAGATCAGGACGCAAGTGGGCAGCTGACTCGTCAGTCGCACAAGCTGAAGCATGATGAAGCTGCGTGACATTGGAACACCATGCACAGGAAAGCAGGGACTTGGAACTTCCCATAACCAGCAATGGGGTAAGGCAGGAACCAAGGACCGAAGAGCCATGATCCAGGAGGGTGTACGCAGCCAGGAGGAGGAAGGTCGAAGGGCAAAAGCAGTCTAGTTAGCGTCCCAGGGAGTATGGACCAAGTGGGACCTACCCAAGAGGAAGATCACATAGGGAGATCTATGGAGATTGGAACCTTTCTGCATCACTTTCCTGCTAAGATCGGTGTATGACACCCTACCGACACCGACCACCCTGCACAAATGGGGCTTGAGGGAGGACCCGTTGTGCAGGCTGTGTGGGGAGAGGGGTACCATGGCGCACATCCTGTCAGGGTGTTAAAACAGCACTCGCCCAAGGACGATACAGGTGGCGCCACGATAAGGTGCTCATGACACTCGCTAACAGCTTGGAGCAGGAGAGACGCAAAGAAACGACAACCACATGGGAAGCCGGCACCATCTATCAAGTTCGTTCGGGAGGGACAAAAGCCACCAGCCACAGTAACACCAAGAGGCAGCCTGCTACAGAAGGCCCAATTCATGGCAAATGAAGGTAGACCTGAGGGGAAGATTGCAATTTCCCCCGGTTGTCCAGACGACCCTGAGGCCCGATGTAGTGATGTGGTCTGAAGAGGCAAAGAAGGTCATCCTCATCGAACTTACAGGCCCATGGGAGAGGGGTTGTGAAGAGGCGTTCGAGAGAAAGCGCTCGAAATACCAGGATCTCTTGCATGACTGCAGGGGAAAGGATGGCAGGCCTGGTTGTTCCCAGTCGAGGTCGGCTGTCGAGGATTCCCCGCCCAATCAGTGTGGAGGATGCTCACAGCCATAGGAATGACAGGGAGGGAGAGAAAGACAGCAGCTAGGATGGGGGTCAGCAGAGAGAGCCTCTTGCTGGTTATGGAGCAGGAGGGAGGAGCTTAGCTGGAAGATAGGAGTTGATGGGCAGTGATTTGGCCACCACTGCCGGCCCGCCAATGGGAGGGTGTCGTGGTTCAGGGTCGAAAAACAACCCGGTGAACTCCTCCTGGCCAAAGCTACATTCACCAAGAGTGAATGAAGGAGAAGAATCTTTAAATGTAATTATTATAAAAACCTGCCTCTAATTTATTTTGTAAATATAATAAGCCCACTTCAACCAGATCAGCACTCGGTGGAGTGTGCAAACAAGAGGCCATGGCCTACTTGTGTGTAAGCGGAGCAAGCTTACTCATGACATTACTTATAAAGGTCTCTTGCTCATCTCACCATTACATCACCACCTAAACTGGCCAATCAGAGTACCCCGGGTGATGTCCGATTCCGTTCATGCAAGTAATATGTAGCATTGAACATTACAGTCAATCATTTCAAATGATCATCTAACATGACAGCCTGTCCCAGTCTGTGTGAGTTATAGTCTAGTGTGGGTGCCTGAAGAAATCGACATTCTTAGCAATCTTGTGTGATGTCTGGTCAACCATGAAATGCAAGTTTATACAGCCATACCGTGAAAGCCAGAGTCATAAAAGTCATTGGAGAAATCTTCTGATTACAACTGAACTATATTCTATGGAGTCACAATCCATGTCTGCCAAAAGCTTTGATAAAGGCATCCCAGAAAGCTACTGGATCCTCCCAGACTGAGGTTTTTCCGGCCCAAGTGTCCTCATGTCAAGAAGAGCCACAATGACTCCTACTGCCAAACATCAGGGAAGTTACAGATCATCTCAGCAACCTCTCAGCCGATGGACGGCTCTGGAACCAGCGAGAACAAAGAAGAGGCTGACACATCTAGATCCTACAGCCATCAGCAGTTTACCGAGACGTTAACTCAACCAGGAGAAGTGAAGACACGGCAGCCATCTTACACAGGAAATAAACCCCACGCCTGTGGACGTTGTGTGATAAGACTTTCCGTCACTTAGGTAACCTGAAGAAGCTCATGAGCGCATTCACACACCGCGGAAAAACCTTTTGTTTGTAATTGGGTGTGTGACAAGAGCTTCAATACTTCATCTAATTTGAAGGTACACCAGCATATTCACACAGGGACAAAACCGTATATTTGTGAACAGTGTGACAAAAGCTTCACTACTTCAGCTGGCCTGAAGATGCACGAGCGCATCCACAGTGAAGAAAGAAACCGTTCTAAACTGTACAGTTTGTGAGAAGAGCTGTTCAGTATGTAACAAGATTGTGCCCCTTCGGGGCACAGGTCTCCACCGTCCGGGCTCAGCAATTGATGATATTATTCTAATATATATAAACACTAATCACACACGGGACGCAATGACGATATTGATGATGTCATTCTTAAAAAAAAGGGGGTAAAGTGGTAAGATCGGTATATCATATGTGTCAATTATTCACAATTTAAAAATAGCTAAGAATTGATGTTTATTGTTATAATTTATATAAAATATGAATGTTTTTTCTGAATCTGAAATTTGTATTTAATTTTCCGTTTGGAAATAAAAAATCATTCAATATATTCGAATAGAATTTGAAATAGTTTGAAAAAAAAAATAATGAGTAAAAATAATGAATATATTTGGTTGATGCATTCAATAAAGTCCAAAAAATAAAATAAATAAAATTTGGCATTAAAAATTTACATTAAAAGAAATAGTGGTCATAGGCACACATTTGCGAAATGCAATTGTCCAATCAAAAAAGATAAAAGGATTGTTGAAAAAAAAATAGATTTGGAGAAGTGCAGAATTAAAAAAATAAAATAAAAATAATATAAAAATTAAAAAAAGGAATGTAGTTGTGGATCCTTAGTTTAAACGTGACTTACAATATTAAATAAAACAGATCTTTTATGTAAAAATTACATTATGCGATCTTAAAAGATGAAAGGATTGGGTGAAAAAAAAGTTAATCAGAATCTGATTCGCCATTGGACGAATATTGTAGATTAAGTTTTCGTTTATATCGTCCCTGTCCATTGGTTGAATTTCCACTATTGAGGTTTTGGGCGAAATTTCGTCGTTTGTACGTTTCTAGCTTGGTTCTGCATTTGAAAATATGAGTGGTAAGTAATGCTTTGTTGAAGACTTCTTTGAATGCTATCTCATTTGTGTCTCTCAGAACTCTCAATGAGTCTGTGTCGTGACCCAGGAGAACCTCAGCGATGTTATGGAAGCATGTTACCCAATGTTGGTAATTATGGTCAGCTATCCAGACTTTTAGTAAAAGTCTGTATTTGAATTCAGAAAAGTCAAGGTTGCATTTCTCACAGTGGTATTTATCGTTGTCTAGTTCCAGAACCTTCTTGTTGCAATCTTCACGGGGGCACGCTTGGTATATGCAATTATCAGATTGAATGTCAACGACTGTTGCCACTGTGACGCAATAATCTGCTAATTGATCTTGTGTCTGTGCTCCTTTTGTCATATTTTTGACTGTTTTCCAGTTGACTTTGGCGATGACTCTGACACAGATCCCGAAGATGACCGGATTTGTGTCAGGGATGGGATGCTTGAGTTTCGGCCTTCGTCTTCGTACCATTTTTGAGTTGAATGGCTTGTGGTGTCTGTGGGTTGAGTATCAATTTCGCGCTAAATGACGCTGACAGAGATCGGCCTCCATAATCAGATACGTGAGCTCTTTTGATTTCCACTACCGGGTTTAGAGGAGCCATCGAATTCTTCTGCCTGCTTTGCCCACAGGGTGACTTTTACTTCTTTGCGGCTGTTGTCCACCAGGGTAATTTGCTCTCTGCAAGTCTCTGTGCCATATTTCGTTATGATACACGACATGTCATTGGCTTTGTTACATATTCCAATCACATTAACGAAACTATCGGTTGTTTGTTCGCTAGTTCGGCGATCGAAGTAAATTGAAATCAGAGTTAAGTTGGGGGATGTTTGATTCTCGTCACAGGGTACAATGCAAGATGTGCTGTTGAGTATAATTTCGTATTTCTGTTTAGATGTGGAGAACCGCTTATCCATTGCCTTTATTGTCGCTTTCGAAATGAAATAAATCTTTATCTTTTGTCACCGCACAGAAGAACTTGTCCACGTCTTTGGTAAAGGCTGTGACCTTTATTGCTGCTGTCCATCCATGATTTCAAATGAGAAACGCCTTCCAATTCCTCTGTCATTACTCCATTTATTGATCTCCGTCTTGTTATGTACACGACCTTGAACCGTCCACTTGGTTTGCGATGTATTCAATGAAATTATAGGCAAAACATTCAAGTCACATTTAGGTTGGACACAGGCCTTTATGGGACCGTTGCAACTGTCGAGACTAATAGCATATACTTTTTCTGGAGGTTTGTGTACTTCATCTTGTTCTATCGAGCTCATCGTGCGTTTTAGATGGGAAGGGATTGCTCTGTTCTTACTCGTACTATGTATATCGGGAATCTTTTCCTGAAAATCTGTTGTCGAGCTGTTCTGATATTTATCGTCACATCACGCTGTTTTTCATCTGTTTTCTGACTAGTAGACATTTTGATCACCAGATTAACAATATCAAATATCGCAAGAGTTCAACCTTAAGTAGTGAGATTTATGACATCATCACAACTTTATTGCATGCATAAATTTCGATGGAACAAACATATAAGGCTAGATCAACCAGATCAGCATTTGTTACAGTGCAAATAAGAGGACATGGCATACTTGTCTGAAAAGTCGAGCAAGCTAATATTCAACACATTAGTTATAAAGGTCTGTTATCCATGTCGTCATTACATCACCATCTAAACGTAGCGGGCCCCGTAGCAGGTCTTGTATTGACATTTTCATTGTTCTTGGCTGCGGGCCTTTCACTGAGACCTCTCTTCCTCCACATTCCTGACGTGCTCCCTCAGCGTGGCTGACACATGGTCACATGGTCATGGTCAAAAAGTGTGTTATGACGTCATGATGTGCTTCTAAAAAATTCTCACAAAAAAAATTATATCAACTTCTGATATTCTACTATCCTTTTTAAAATCATCTAAATGTGGTAAATAATGATGGATGTTCATTGTATTTCATAACAGTTCGAAATAAAAAATCAATCAAATTTTTTCTAAGAGTTCTATAAAAAAATGTCTGGAGTAAAGGTTGATGCAGGACTGCAGGAGTACATAGTTTCTAAAAAAAAGTGTTCTGGACTGTTATCATTATTTTGATAAATCCAATTCTACATGTATTACATCATGGTCCGAATAGTAGGCATCCGTTACATCTGTGGAAACTTTTTCAGAATTGTTGACATATACATGGTCTAGGAGTGAGCCATAGTCTGTGGTAGGTGTGGAAACAAATTGATGAAATCTGTATTTCAGCATGATGTTCAGAATAATTCACCTTGATCATTTAATCTGTTGTAGTTGAAGTCTCCTAGTACAATTGTCAAAACATTTTTTTTCTAATGTTTCTAGAAAATTGAGAAAGCTTGTCAATGAAGTCTGAAGAATGAAAGTCGACGTCTATACAGGGTGATGATATCAACCCCTGGTTTCACATTTCGTCAATGTCACTCTTGTGTTTCCAATCTGAAAAATGTGTTTTCATTCCTTTGAAAAAGATCATTCTTTGCTATACATAAGATGCCACCTCCTTTTTTTTTCCCGTTTCTGTCACATCGGAATTCGGTGGAATTGTCTATGATGAGGTCTTCTTCAGAAAGCGTTGTTGACGATTTCAGAAAAAGTTTCCACAAAACAAAGTATATCACTTGTCTTATTCTTATATCATTTTTTTAAATCTTCTAAATGTGGCAAATAGCGTTGGATGTTCATCAAACAATTCTTAATGAAGAGTCTTTTCTATCAATTTTTATTGGTGGTGACGGCTTTAATTCAGAACTCTGCGTAGTCGAAGCATTTCTGTCTCTACTTTTGGATTAGCTCGATGTGTTTCTCATCGAATTCGAGGAGGTAGAACCGTTTAACGAAGTTACCCGACTGAGTGCGACATAGACTTGTCCTGCATTCCATCTTCGTTGTCCTGCTATTGTCACTACAATTTTTTCTAAAGTTCTTCCTTGAACTTTATGATTTGTACATCCCCATGCTAAACTGAAAGGAAACTGTTTCTCGTGTAGCATATACAGTCTTTTTGTTTCTCTAATGGTGAATTGAGCAGTATGCTTTTGTATAGGTACTGCTTGGGGAAAGTCTTGTTTGTACTGACTTATGGCTTTGGCACCTTTTCCTATTCTGTCGCTGTCAAATTTCACTAGGATAGTCTGAACTGTGTTTTCGTTTAAAAATAATCTGAACAATTGTACCAGTTACTCCATAGAAAGTCCGTCAGAAACGTTGATGTTGCATGTCAACATGACCCTGGCTCCAACTGCTACTCTTACAGTTTCTCGTAATCCTCCGGTTTCTGATGGCTTGCTTGGCATTCTAA
>CM076982.1:190297-192797 GCA_039105355.1 Benthosema pterotum
AGGGGCGTGCACACATAGACATCGCTCTTAGGGCTGCAGGGGCGTGCACACATAGACATCACTCTTAGGGCTGCAGGGGCGTGCACACATAGACATCACTGCTAGGGCTGCAGGGCGTGCACACATAGACATCACTGCTAGGGCTGCAGGGGCGTGCACACATAGACATCGCTCTTAGGGCTGCAGGGGCGTGCACACATAGACATCACTCTTAGGGCTGCAGGGCGTGCACACATAGACATCACTGCTAGGGCTGCAGGGGCGTGCACACATAGACATCACTGCTAGGGCTGCAGGGGCGTGCACACATAGACATCACTGCTAGGGCTGCAGGGGCGTGCACACATAGACATGACTGTTAGGCTGCAGGGGCGTGCACACATAGACATCACTGAGGGGCTGCACGGGCGTGCACACATAGACATCACTCTTAGGGCTGCAGGGGCGTGCACACATAGACATCACTGCTAGGGCTGCAGGGGCGTGCACACATAGACATCACTGCTAGGGCTGCAGGGGCGTGCACACATAGACATCACTGCTAGGGCTGCAGGGGCGTGCACACATAGACATCACTGCTAGGGCTGCAGGGGCGGCACACATAGACATCACTGCTAGGGCTGCAGGGGCGTGCACACATAGACATCACTGCTAGGGCTGCAGGGGCGTGCACACATAGACATCGCTCTTAGGGCTGCAGGGGCGTGCACACATAGACATCCACTCTTAGGGCTGCAGGGGCGTGCACACATAGACATCACTGCTAGGGCTGCAGGGGCGTGCACACATAGACATCACTGCTAGGGCTGCAGGGGCGTGCACACATAGACATCGCTCTTAGGGCTGCAGGGGCGTGCACACATAGACATCACTGTTAGGGCTGCAGGGGCGTGCACACATAGACATGACTGTTAGGGCTGCAGGGGCGTGCACACATAGACATCACTGTTAGGGCTGCAGGGGCGTGCACACATAGACATGACTGTTAGGGCTGCAGGGGCGTGCACACATAGACATGACTGTTAGGGCTGCAGGGGCGTGCACACATAGACATGACTGCAGGGGCGTGCACACATAGACATCACTGTTAGGGCTGCAGGGGCGTGCACACATAGACATAACTGTTAGGGCTGCAGGGGCGTGCACACATAGACATCACTGTTAGGGCTGCAGGGGCGTGCACACATAGACATGACTGTTAGGGCTGCAGGGGCGTGCACACATAGACATGACTGTTAGGGCTGCAGGGGCGTGCACACATAGACATGACTGAGGGGCTGCAGGGGCGTGCACACATAGACATCACTGTTAGGGCTGCAGGGGCGTGCACACATAGACATGACTGCAGGGGCGTGCACACATAGACATCACTGCTAGGGCTGCAGGGGCGTGCACACATAGACATCACTGAGGGGCTGCAGGGGCGTTCACACATAGACATCACTGCTAGGGCTGCAGGGGCGTGCACACATAGACATCACTGCTAGGGCTGCAGGGGCGTGCACACAGACATCACTGCTAGGGCTGCAGGGGCGTGCACACATAGACATCACTGCTAGGGCTGCAGGGGCGTGCACACATAGACATCACTGCTAGGGCTGCAGGGGCGTGCACACATAGACATCACTGCTAGGGCTGCAGGGGCGTGCACACATAGACATCACTCTTAGGGCTGCAGGGGCGTGCACACATAGACATCACTGCTAGGGCTGCAGGGGCGTGCACACATAGACATCACTGCTAGGGCTGCAGGGGCGTGCACACATAGACATCACTGCTAGGGCTGCAGGGGCGTGCACACATAGACATCACTGCTAGGGCTGCAGGGGCGTGCACACATTTTTTTAAATAAAATAAAATGTCTAAACATCCTAACCCAAACACTCCCTCTGTGAAGGGATTGTTTGACAACATGTAAGGAAGTGTTTGATAACGTTAATCAGAGCTACGTAATGCAATTGATTATTGCATTTCTTGCTGTTATGTTCTTGCTTTGGGAATGCAAACGTATGTTTTTCATGCCAGTAAAGCCATTTGATTTGAATTGATCACCAGATGATTCATGGTGTTTATGGACATATCCATACAGCATCCTCTATACTGTATATCCATCAACCAGCTGTTTGATTGATATACTGATTGATATACTGATAGATATATATTGAAAACACCACTAATAGAAATAAAGGTCTCAACGGGTCTGAAAATTAACAGGCCTTGCCCTAACTGGGCCCTAACAGTTCAGGCCCTAACCCTAACCCGGCCCGACTAAATGAAATAGATTTTAGGCCCTACCCGGCCCTACTAAATGGAATAGATTTTAGGCCCTACCCGGCCCTAAACTGTCGGGTTTGGGCAAAATTTGAGAATTCGCCACAGATTAAAAATTAAATGGCAATCAGCACCATCTGCATAATGAAGTACAGAAAATAACTATTATTCTTACTAATAAAATAAAATAATTCAATATATATTATTTTTTCATGGAGCCCGAGGTTTT
>CM076982.1:195297-244076 GCA_039105355.1 Benthosema pterotum
GGTGCTTAATCTTACAAACGACTATATAATTACACAGCTGTGTTTTGCTGTGGTATTATTAGATGTAAAACACCTCTGCTTTCACTAGCGCTATGTAACGCTTAATGATGATGATGATGAGGAAAATAGAGATATTGCACAACTTAAATCTTTGAATTAATTATTCAAATTACCGTGTTAACATGCAAGTGAATTAAATAATTATCTCTGCGCTGTTGCCTTGAAACCTTGTACTGTACATCCAAACAGCGCCAACACTTTTATTTATTCATTTTTAATTTCATTGCTATACTTGAACGACAAGATCTAACCAGCCAAATAAATATTATTATACCTTTGCTGAAAATAGTCTGAATATGGAATATCAGAACTGGAGTTACTGTACATTTTCAGAACTGAAAAAATATTCAAAGATTTGAGCCACATTTGAACACATTTGAAAAATATCAACTATGATATTTGTGACTAAACCCCACCCACGTTGAGTCATCTCGGGGAAATGAAGTTGTCAGTAGAGGGGTCTAAACTTGATTTTCTCTTATTTTTTATTTTCTGTGAAAAATGACCTGAAGCAACTTTATTAGTTGTTTCATACTAAAGCATACATGAGGTGAATGTTAGACCTTAAAACGCAGTGTAAACATGTTATAATTGAATTAATGTGAACTGTAATGACAGTTCTGACCATTATTACCTCATTCCTCCGGGCCGCGATCGGGCCGTTAGCTTAATTAGCTTAAAATGCTAACGGTTGTAATCTGATAAGTGCCTCTAGTTCTGTAAATATGCGATGCCCGCCGTCATCAACAGAACGCGGACTTCGCGTGATTTTGAGCTCAAATAACAGCCAGGTGGCATTCCACATAACCTATTAGTAGCGACGTTCTGTTAGTAAATCCATGTATAAAATCAAAACATTGGATTCTTCTTCGTGGCGTTTTTTTTAGAGCCGGAACTACGTCACTATTCTCAGAGGAAACAGACAAAGGGTTGCCATGTTGGCTTGTTGGCTTGTTTTCCGTCCATGTTAACCAACATTTTATTGGATATTATCCTCATCTGTTTCTGGTGACTACTATGTGTGATTGTATAATAATGGCAAAAAATCACCCTAGATACATAGTATTTATAATAATAATGCATCACAATTATTGTTGTTGTTCCATTCATGCATACAAACAATGGACTGTGGGGATGGTTATCTAAAAAAAAACGTGGAGTAAGTACCTGCAAATTGGCCAATGTACTCAATGTCCATAACAATTAAACTGTAGTAGGCTACTGTTGGCATTCCTGCACAGCATACTATTAATTATAGACATACAGTACATGTGCCTAGCAGGGTTATTATAGTTATGGCTTTTTCATTCTACTTTAGTTTTAATTGTTTTTTTTCCTACTAGTTTTTACTTTAAGAAAAAAGTTATCGTTTTTTCGTTAGTTTTAGTTAACTATAAAAACCCGGATGCCTAGTAGTATTTTTCAACTATACAATATTATTGGACTTTTTGGCGTTATTGGCTTACTTCTCTCCAAATACTTGGCAACAACAGAGAACAGACGGAGAGAGAAGAGAGTCAAGTTGGAGTTGGAAATACGTTCTATACAACGAGGGCGGCGCAAATAAGACAAACAACTAAAGTCTCTGGATGTTTATCTTTTATTATTACTACAAAACGATCTAAAATAAAGAGATCTAGGTGGACCGTTGCTGAGTTCAATGCATTTCTGCATAGACCTACTTTCGGTCCAGGACTTGTCTTTATTTGTTGACCCATTCTCAATACAAGTTTATACAACATACCCGCGGTAAATAATAAAAATAAGAGTCGCGTTATTTGTAGACTTAATAAGAACCAAAGTGCAGTACATTATGAACATTAACCACGTTATGTTGTTTAATAGATTACGTTTTAAACATTTTGGAACAAGAGAAGCTGTTGTTGTTGTGAACATCTGGGATAGGCTCTGGCCATTGTCACCTTCTTGAAAGTGGGACATTAACACATTGTGAACCACTAGATCAATACAACAAAAGCAAATACTTAATTTAATATGCATTAACCACTGTATGAATGGACACTAGTTAAAGGGGAATTCTACCCATTTTCTGTTACTGTCAATATACCTTTTTTCCTAGAAATGGAGGTCTGGGGGAAAAAAAAACATTAGCATGGTGAAACACAACTTCACGACAATAGAGTTGTGTTTCACCATGTACACTTGTATAATGGTTACTATGTATAAGTATCCTTTTAAAGTAAAAATAGCCGTATAAAGGCGAAATGTATTACTATATTCATTTTAGCTACTATTATTAGGCTACTATTCAAACACCTTGACTCAACAATGCCCCCCCAGTATTGAGGAGGTGTTCCCATGCCCAAACTGTTCAACTGTTCAGCAAAGAAGAGGAAACAGCGCCCCCCTCAATGCCCAGACCAAGAACTACATCTTTAAAAGCCAAATTCTCAAATTCCTGTTTCTCTGCAAGACATTACTCTATAAACCATATCTCAAAAACTGGTGGGTCAAATTGCACAACCAATATGTCAAATTGTAGCTATGACTCTCTGCTTTCACATGACATGATAAAACAAAAATGAGAATTTCCTCAAAGACTCAACCTGGGTGGTGCTGGGACACATTTTTCAATAAGTAAAGTATTGCCAATGATGCACAGTAATGCTAAGTCAATGCTAATAAATGGTAAATGGTGCATTTATATAGGTGCCTTTATCCAAGGAGCTTTCCATAGCTTGTGCATCACATTCACCACATTCACACACACATTCATACACTGATGGCAGTGGAAACCATGCAAGGTGTAGAGGCCAAAACTGACATTAAGAAACTGACATTGCAGTATTGTTTACTAATGTTTGGTGTTATTTTTATACTTTTTCTCAAGTTCAAGACTGTTACTGTACTGCGCATGTGCAATGTGTGCATATGTGTGTGACGTCAGAAAAAGTGAAAGTTAGTATTGAAGAATAACAAAAGAACGGTGGAACGAAACAGGTTTTGACCGTAAAACGTAAAACGTATTCGTATTCTGAAGTATTCATAATGTAACAAAGAAATCGTAAAGTACCCGTGTTTTGTGTATTTTGTGTTTGATCCAGTTTTTATTTTCAGTTGGATTCTTTTTTGAGAAAAGCTCAAGAGGAAATGTGTAACAGTGAAAGTTGGACTGCACTTGAAATAAATGCCACTGAGTAATATACGACGACTTCTTTGGATGTTGTGAGTTCAAGAATTAACAAGAAGTGGAGAATTAAGATACGTGTCAATACTAAAGGTTCTGCTGTACTCTGACTAGTCAAATCGCCCTTACACAAGGTGCAATTAGGTGCAATTAGGGGTTCAGTGTCTTGCTCAATGACACTTCGACACCAACTCTGCGGGAGCCTGGGATCGAACCGGCAACCTTGTGGTTAGCATCCGTTGACTCGGCGACCTGATCATTAGCGTTATGGTTATAACTCTCTGAACCACGACAATTATCAATCAATGTTTACTATATACTATTATATATACTATTATTTATTTTCTGGTCTGGAAGTAAACAAACTAGCAATGATTATATCACAATATAGAGCTATTCAGCACTGTTACTGGGGGAAAAATAATAATTAATTAGCTGTGATTACGATGACAATTTATAGCATTTAACACTATACTGAACAACCTCTAGCAATGTTTAGTATCACAATGTATGGCTATTTAATGAAAGAAAACCGCAACTCTCAAGTGGTCACGGTAGATTAAGGAAATAGTGGAAAATAATGGCATTAATTGCCAGCCAGTTATAAATACATGTCCACTATAACTGTATTAATATCAAACAGTTATAAATACATGTCCAATATAATGGTATTAATGTCAGCCAGTTCTAACAGTGATGTCAGAGACACTACATCTGCGTTTGATGTTTTCCAACGCCAGAGGATTTCCTCACAGAAATTCAAAGAATTGTTGCAGCTGATGAAGAGCTGACAGCTCATATAAACATCATGATGACACCGTGAGTTCGAGTCCTTTCTGTTCGTATATATAATACAAACGCACTGCGCTGGAGTTCTCTTTGGAGCTACATGCATACGGCTTCACGGTTTTACCTAAAAATAAAGCATCGATTGTTTCGGCATGCAAAAACAACCCAAGATATTATAAATTAAAGTGCTTCTATTTAAAATGATGTGAAACACTACTACTGCTACTAACTAACTACAGCTGTGTCACCACTAAACCAACAGCATTTCATCATTGAAAACAGAAAACTCTCTGAGTCAGACCTTTAGCTTTACGCATGCTGCGTGTCTGTTGCAACTTCAACAACAACTGATGTTATTATTGATGCTTTACTTGACTAATAAAAGTCCTGGAACTGAAAATGGTATGGGTGCGGCTTCGGTGCGATGAAGCCGCCCCCATACCATTTTCTCCTGTCCTAGTATTTCTGTTCTGGTGGTCCATGCATGCGAGCAGAGGACCACCGTTTATCTGCAGCTTTCAGCTTTGCTTTTCCAACAGCGCGCTGATCGTAGCGCGACACCTCATTAAAATACCAGCTGTGGCCTCGCGGGGCGGCCCGAAGCCTGCAGCAGTTTGTGTTATGTGATAAGCCTCGGTTAGACCTGAACGCACCATTTACACAGATGAGATAATATTATTGTTAGACATGATTATTGTGAGGTGACAACTCGCTCATGTTAGACATGGGAAGGTTGGATTTTTCTTTGTTCCTCCTATCTAGTGCATGTAGAGCAGTGGTTTGCAACCATTTTCATACCAGGGCCCACTATTTATTGCGTGTTTGAGGCACGGAAGACCACCGCTTGTTTGATGACATTTTAGCCCCACAGACCCCAAAACTAAATATTTATTTATTTATTTATTTTTTGTCCACAATTCCAGGCTGGATATGGGGAAACCAAACAGTCCAACATACAGATCAAAATGACCATTAATCTTCTACATTCTCTAGTTGTGTAGACTTGGGATAATTCACATGATGAATATTTTAACTCTTGAGAGTGTAAACATGAAACCAAATGAACCCTTGTGGGTCCATTTGGTTTCATTTGGTTTTTCATGAAACCAAATGGACCCACAAGGGTCCATTTGGTTTCATGTTTATACTCTCACCATGATTGATGTTGAGTACAGTTTCTCAGACCCAAATCCATTTTCATTTTTTGTCTACAATTCAGGAGAGATGAACTGGAAAATCAAAATAACAATTCTTCTACATTATATAATGGTGTAGATTTTTGAAAACTAAACAATTCAGATGTTTGAATATAATTTAACTCTTGAGAGAGTAAAATTAGACCATTTTAACACTATCAAGAGTTACAGATCTATAAGGGTCCATTTGGTTGCCAACTGTCCGCCTGGAACCCCCTCAGGGACCACTGGTGGTCCCGGACCCCTGGTTGAAAACCTTTAGTTTAAATACAAAAAAAGAGGCTTGCCCCTGCACCACTGTGTATGCGTGCGTGCGTGCGTGCGTGCGTGTGTGTGTGTGTGTGCATGTGCGTGTGTGCATGCATGCGTGTGTGTGAGACATTGACGGGTTTAGTGCGCACCTTGTAAATCGGCTGTTTATACTGGCGTTGACATAAAAACAGCTTTAGCATGAGAAGGTGATGTAAAAGTGTGTGTTTTATGTGTGCAGGCGCACGGCGCTGCTGAGCGGATGATTTGTAGCTCTGCATTATCAGCTCAGCCTTTTATCACACACAGCTGTAATTACATAATAGTAAAGTATTGATTCACGAGGGCCCCCCCAATTGGTAACATTTACCAATTGGGGGGAGGGGGCAGGAGAAAATGGTTTGGGTGTGGCTTCATCGCCCGTGGCCCACACCGCACCCACACCATTTTCAGTTACAGGACTTTTATTAGTCTTGTAAAGCAGGGGGTTTCAACCTTTTTGATACCAGGGCCCACCAATTATTCAGCATTTGAGCCACTGAGGACCACCATTTGAGGACATTTTAGCCCCACAGACCCCAAAACTAAAAAAGAATATTTTATCCACAATTCCAGGCTGGATTTGAGAAACAAAACAGGCAAAACACACAGACCAAAATTGCCATTAATCTTCTAGTTGTGTAGATTAGGAAAAGCACTTGAATATTTTAACTCTTGAGAGTGTAAAAATGAAACCAAATGGACCCGCAAGGGTCCATTTGGTTTCATTTTTACGTTCTCAAGAGTTACATCTGGTTAACCAGCTTAGCTGGGGACCACCTTGAATCCTCTCAGGGACCACTGGTGGTCCCCGGACCACCTGTTGAAAACCCCTGAAGTAAAGCATCAATAATAACATCAGTTGTTGTTGAAGTTGCAACAGACACGCAGCATGCATAAAGCTAAAGGTCTGACTCAGAGAGTTTTCTGTTTTCAATGATGAAATGCTGTTGGTTTAGTGGTGACACAGCTGTAGTTAGTTAGTAGCAGTAGTAGTGTTTCACATCATTTTAAATATGAGTACTTTAATTTGAAATATCCTGGGGTTTGTTTTGCATGGCATCATGTTTGGCGAGGCAGTCAGGGCATTTCGGGGGGGAGGGGGGGGGGGCACTGCCCCCCCATGCCCATGCCTAGATCCGCCCCTGGGGGGTTGTGGGTTGTTTTTCAGCATAGTGTTGTCACATTACAGCAGCGTCGAGGCTTTTTACCTTCTGACAGTTATATAGGATATTATAGTGCCTCTCTGGTCACAGCATGTTGAAACCCTGTATGTCCAAAATACACTATCTATTATTTATGTCCAGTATATGCTGTCTAAGTCTACATAAATAAATGCTGTCTAGGATAGATATGGTGGCACTTTATCTATGCTCAATACTGTACATGCCTATAGCAGTGGTTTCCAACCTTCTTCAAACCAAGGACCATTATTTATTCAGCCTTTGAGCCACTGAGGACCACCATTTGATGACATTTTAGCCCCACAGACCCCAAAACTAAAGATTTATTTTTGCTTTTGTCCACAATTCCAGGCTGGATTTGGGAAACCAAACAGTCCAACATACAGATCAAAATGACCATTAATCTTCTACATTCTCTAGTTGTGTAGACTTGGGATAATTCACATGATGAATATTTTAACTCTTGAGAGCGGGGTCCATTTGGTTTCATGTTTACACTCTCAAAGAGTTACATCTGGTTAACCAAATCCGGACACGGGGGAACCGGTTCACAAGCACATCGCAGGAAAACAGCAAAAATAATCTTCCGGAATTCTACCCATTTCCAACATTTTCCTGAGAGGGTAAAAATGGAACCAAATGGATCCGCTATAGGGTCCATTTGGTTCAGGGAAAAAAAGGGCCTGGAAAAAAATCATCATTAACATGGTGGACCACGCATGTGTGTGTGTGTGTGTGTGTGTGTGTGTGTGTGTGTGTGTGTGTGTGTGTGTGTGTGTGTGTGTGTGTGTGTGTGTGTGTGTGTGTGAGAGAGAGAGAGAGAGAGAGAGATGATCAGCCATAGAACAGAACGGTGGAGCAATTAATACAGAAGAACAATCAGACGTTCAGGCTTTGATCTTAGAAATAATTATAATTGGCGGAAAGTAACTCAGTAATATAAATACTCAACTACTTCAACGTAACTCACTACTATAAATACTCAACTACTTTTCAGACCCTGTGTATTAATACTTTTACTGAAGTATAAAAACACCTAGACGTTGTGAGTACATCTTCAGTACATCTGAGTGCAGCTAATTCAGAATCAAGCGTCCGTCCACGCATGGAGGGACATTAATTTATTTTCCATTGTAATAATGATGATTTGATGTATTTATTTTAATAGTCCAGTTCATCCGACTGCTGGCTTCAATTAGTGAACAGTCATTTATAACTCTGTGAGGCTCAGAAGCAGCTAATTACCCCGATGGAATGCTTAATGAGGGCTCTGCAATTACTGTGCAATTACTGACCAACTTATAGAGGTTTGTATTTGGTTCACTACTTCATCAAACCCTGCACCCCCCCCCCCCCCTCTCTCTCTTAACAGGTCTTTTCTCTCAATCACTGCCATCAAGGCGTAACTGAAAATAATTATTACATGCAGTATATTATCCCTAGCTAGGAGATTGATGCTTTGTCTGTCAGTGGTGACTCTGTTTTGGGTCTTTTTGGGACCTTAACAGAGAGTCTCTCTCTGTGACGACCAGCCGTTAGCCAATCAGTAGCTCTGTGACGACCAGCCGTTAGCCAATCAGCAGCTCTGTAGTGTAGTTTTACTTCCTCTTTTGGAAGCTGAAAATAAACAAAATGACTAACAGTGTGGGCAGACTACAGGATGGACGCCGGACTTTTTACGCTTTAAAGAGCGGCTCTTTGACATACTTCCGAGGCTTTGGGCGGTTCTGAGAGGAGACGCACAGCAGAGCCAAAGTGGGACAGAGTTACGACACCACTGTTCAAAAGTGTATTGAGCTACTGCTCCATATAGACCTCTATTGAACTGTGACAACTAGGCAGAATGCATTCAACTCAGGCAACAGCCCAGCTTTAATTATCTTAAATCCCTCGATTTTAGACCGCTTTGTAGCTATAGCCTATAGTACACCCTTTAGTTGTTACTGTACAGTAGCCTACTATAAAACAGCTGCCATGTTTCACGCCTAAAATGGCTCTTATTTGTGCCGCCCTTGTTGAAAACAAATTGTATTCCCAACTCCACGTTGTCCCTATTCAGGCTGCATGAACAGCAGCTTGTGCGCTCAGTTTCCAACCCCTCAATGTCTCAACTCTTACAGTAGATGGCTGTGGACGTACGGTGGAGAAGCTGCTAGCTGCTTCTGTTCCATTGGCTGGTGTCTATCGCTGCCGGGTGACGCGCAGCGTCTTTTTTCCGTCAGGCCAGACGCACCAAAGAAGCTGGTCTTTGCGGCACTTTTCCGCGACGGCCATTTTTATTTCCCATCCACATCCATTCAAAAACTCCAAAGATGGCGAAAAATCCGCCGGACTTTTTGCGCGCAGGTGTAGCCACGGCCACAGAGAGTCTCTCTCTGACGACCAACTGTTAGCCAATCAGCAGCTCTGTAGTGTAGTTTTACTTCCTCTTTTGGAAGCTGAAAATAAACAAAATGACTAAGGCTGTCAGCATTAACTAGTTAATCGCGATTTAGCCTCGACAACCAGGCTTTCATTTTCATTCGCCTTGCGCGAAAACGGAAAGCCTGGACTAACGCACGTTGGAAAGTGGCCTTGAGGGGGGAGTGAACCTTCCGGGGTGGGCGTGGCTCTAAATGATGTGACGTAGAACAGAGGGAGGAGTCAACCTTCCGGGTGGGCGTGGCTCTAAATGATGTGACGTAGAACAGAGGGAGGAGTCAACCTTCCGGGGTGGGCGTGGCTCTAAATGATGTGACGTAGAACAGAGGGAGGAGTCAACCTTCCGGGGTGGGCGTGGCTCTAAATGATGTGACGTAGAACAGCAGTGGACGGGAGGGGGAGGGGCCGGAGATGACGACACGTTATTGAGATCAAATCAGAGCGCAGCACTTCCGCCGTGTGGATCCCACGACACCCCCGCCCCCCAAGGCCAAAATCATTCACAGCTCTGACAGACCTGACAGACTCTTTCTTTCTTTCTCTCTCTCTCTCTCTCTCTCTCTCTCTCTCTCTCTCTCTGTCTCTCTCTCTGTCTCTGTCTCTCTCTCTCTCTCTCTCTCTGTCTCTCTGTGTCTCTCTCTCTCTGTCTCTCTGTGTCTCTCTCTCTCTGTCTCTCTGTGTCTCTCTCTCTCTCTCTCTCTCTGTCTCTGTCTCTGTCTCTGTCTCTCTCTCTCTCTGTCTCTCTCTCTCTCTCTGTCTCTCTCTCTCTCTCTCTCTGTCTCTCTGTCTCTCTCTGTCTCTGTCTCTCTCTGTCTCTCTGTCTCTCTCTCTCTCTCTCTCTCTCTCTCTCTCTCTCTCTCTGTCTCTGTCTCTCTCTCTCTCTCTGTCTCTCTCTCTCTCTCTGTCTCTCTCTCTCTCTCTCTCTCTCTCTGTCTCTCTGTCTCTCTCTCTCTCTCTCTCTGTCTCTGTCTCTGTCTCTCTCTCTCTCTCTCTCTGTCTCTCTCTCTCTCTCTGTCTCTCTCTCTCTCTCTCTCTCTCTCTCTCTCTCTCTCTCTGTCTCTCTGTCTCTCTCTCTCTCTCTCTGTCTCTCTGTCTCTCTCTCTCTCTCTGTCTCTGTCTCTGTCTCTCTCTCTCTCTCTCTCTCTCTCTCTGTCTCTCTGTCTCTCTGTCTCTCTCTGTCTCTGTCTCTGTCTCTCTGTCTCTGTCTCTGTCTCTGTCTCTCTCTCTCTCTCTCTCTCTCTCTCTCTCTCTCTCTCTCTCTCTCTCTCTCTCTCTCTCTCTGTCTCTGTCTCTCTCTCTCTCTCTCTCTGTCTCTCTCTCTCTCTCTCTCTCTCTCTCTCTCTCTCTCTCTCTCTCTCTCTCTCTCTCTCTCTCTCTCTCTCTCTCACACACTCTCTCTCTCTCCCACCACACAGTGAGTGCCAGTGGTGGATGTAACTTTTATTAGTCAAGTAAAGCATCAATAATAACATCAGCTGTTGTTGTAGTTAGTAGCAGTAGTCGTGTTTCAAATTATTTTAATATAGGCACTTTAATTTGAAATATCTTGGGTTGTTTTGCATGCCATCATGTTTGGTGGGGCAGACTGGGTATTTAGGGGGACATTGCCCCCCCCATGCCCATGCCTAGATCCGGCTCTGGTGAGATCCCGTTCAGAGGGTCATACAGGGTGACAACCACAGTGTCCTGCTGGTTCCTGTTTTCATATTCTGACAGTAATTCTATTTCTCAGTAATTACCAACTTCTCTATTCTCTGTCAATAATAGCACAATACCAACTTCTCTATTCTTCTCCCTGTGTCTCTGGCATGGTTTCATCAGTGGTTGCACAATGACTTCTTTACTCTTCTCTCTCTCTCTCACTAAACATGTCATATTGTCATTAACCCTTTAAGTTCAACCAGGCTGTTCTGAAGAGTTCTATCTGATACACAGTGGCGTCGATAGGTGGGGAGAAGTTAGGCAATTTTAAGGGGGCCCAAAGCCAGGGGGCACTAAAAGCTTGCATTAATAAGGTTTTATTTGTATTGATTATTATAAAAAAATATTTGATCTCAAAGTGCACCAGATTGAAGCATTTTAAAGGGGAATTCCACCCATTTTCAACGGGTCCACAGGACCCACAATGACCCGTCATGGAAGGTAGATTCTCTTCTAAATTCATATTTAGAAATTATTACAGACGAATAGAAAAACAGAAATGACTTGAATTGCATATTTAGGAAAGGTCATGGAAGGGGAACTTTTTCAGACCATCACAGGCAGAGAAAATCCACTTAAAAATCTTCAAAATCTGTTTCTCTCTCTATTTCCTACCTGCCTCAATTATAATATATTCTACTGCTTTCATGTTAAATTATTTCCTATGCTATTGATGACATTGGGTGCAATTCTCAGTCGCTGTGGTGTAGCCAGCTATGGCTTAAGCCTTCTCATTGGCTGCATGGCAGCAAATCAGGTCTGGGGGCCTTGGGTAGGCCGAAAGCCTATACCACCAGCCCTGGGCCTGGGCTTACCAAATAATTACCCAGAATAATTAAAATCTGCAATTCAAAATGTTCAGAAATCACCTGACCCCCCAATTACAAATGTTACTGTACTCCCCCTGCTTTGTGAGTCTCATGAGTTGAAGCTCTTGGTGTAGTAGTAGTAGTCAAGCGTCCTTCAGTCTGGAAAGACCATGGCACAAGCGCACTTGGGTTAGATCAGGTGGTGCTGAGGGAGCAGTGCTTCGTGTGACTGTTCAGCCCAACACATGAGCGGCAGACTCTTCGACAGTAATTGCACTTGAATATGCTGCCTTCGCCTTCTGACGCAAATTGGGGTGCCTTTCGCCTAGCTCTCCTTTCTGCTGCTGCTTTGTTGAGCTCCGCTTCACTCTTCTGCATTCCATTCCAGACCTCTTGCCTCCAGCAGCCACGATCACTTGCACTGTCCTCCCAGTTGTCCACTCCTATGCCCATGGACTTCACGCTTGCAGACGTCTTTGAATCGCAGGTGGGGGCGGCCCACTGGCCTGGTGCCAGTGGCAAGCTGTCCATATAGCAGATCCTTGGGGATCCTCCCGTCTGCCATACGGTGGACATGGCCGAGCCATCTTAGACGACGCTGGCGTAGCATGGTGTAGAGGCTGGGCATCTGGGCGTGTTTGAGGACCTCCTCATTTGTGACACGATCTTGCCATTTGATGTTGAGGATGCGTCTTTATGGATAATTATTATGGATAATTATTTGGTAGGCCCAGGCCCAGGCCTGGTGGTATAGGCTTTTGGCCTAGCCCAAGGCCGCAGAATTGATTTGCTGCCATGCAGCCAATGAGCACGGACCCACACCTGATTTGCTGCCATGCAGCCAATGAGAAGACTTAAGCCATAGCTGGCTACACCACAGCGATTGAGAATTGCACCCATTGTCTTTATGGGGCCACCTGGGTTTTCAACAGGTGGTCCGGAGACCAACAGTGGTCCTTGAGAGGGCTCCAGGTGGTCCCCAGGCTAAATGATGGAAAGTTGGTTAACCAGTTTCATTTTCACACTCTCAAGAGTTACACTATTCATCAACTGAATTAGCACTATTTAATTAAGAAGTTTACACTGTTTTGATGGCAAAATACAGCCTGGAATTGTGGACAAAACCAAAAAGAATCGGTGGTCTTTATCATTGAATTCCTTCATTCGTTCTCCTTCAGCCTGTCACTGTGGTGTGTGATGTTTTTTTCTTTTTTTACATAAATTATATTTAAACATCTGAATTACTTTCAAGAGTTTCAAGAATCTACACATTTAGAAAAGGTAGAATAATTGTTATTGTGACCAACATTTGGTCAGATTATCTCTCCTAAATTGTGGACACAATCTTAAAAACCTTTAGTTTTGGATGTGAGAGACTATAAAGTCAAAGTCAAATGATGGTCCTCCGGGACTAAAATGCAGAATAAATATTGGGCCCTGGTGTCAAAAAGGTTGAAAAACACTGATGCAATTTCTTATTGGGCTTTAACAGTTCATGATCATACAGTCAGACACATGTGATTACATAATTACAGTATGTGGGAAATTCAGACACGTTGGCTAATAAAAGTGACTCAACCAGTCCATTGCGTGGAAGGCTTGAACGTCACCTCGAAATTCTAATTCTCTTTTCTGTAGAACTTATTGGTATTAAACTTCTCAGTAAATGACAACATCGTTGTGTAAATAACCAAGCTGTCTGATTGGCTGGCTGCAGCATATTTACCTCACAACAACACCGTGCTGTTCTAGAGTTAGATTCTATCAGAGGGTTAGAGTTAGATTCTGTTACAGTTAGATTCTGTCAGAGTTAGAGTTAGATTCTGTTAGAGTTAGATTCTGTCAGAGTTAGATTCTGTCAGAGTTAGATTCTGTTACAGTTAGATTCTGTCAGACTGTATGTCCATCTTAAACATTCTCACGGATTGACAGAGAGAGCACTTTGAAAAGACACTAGAATATCTGTAGACGTGTAAATAGATCTCCACTAGAGTCAACTCAACTACAGTATAAAGAAACTCAACTCAACACAACCTAAAATGTCTGAAGATCTCTACACCAAACCAGAGCCGACCAAAGACACATATGAAACCCTCAGTGCTCCCACCGAAGACACTTATGGAACCCTCAAAGTTTCCGACCCTCAGACCACAAAGCATGGAGGTAAGAAACTAAGCAAATGCTGCTACTATAGCCTACTACTACTACTGTGTAGTACAGCATGTAATGTATGAAGTAAAATGGGTGTGTTTACTTCCAGGATATAAGAAGTATTTCTTCAGAGCTGTAGCAGTGTGTGTGGGACTGATCCTATCGGCTGGAATCATTGTCCTGGTCATACTCAGTGAGTAACATTTTATAAACACTACTGTTATCATTATGGTTCACATTTGGGTCAATAATAGTGATTTGTTGAGCTTTTTATGTCAAAGATATTTAGAGGCAAATTTCAAAATAAACCAAGAGGAATTCCATTATACACTGAATTAAGCCGCATTAAAACACATTAATCCCATCTTCTTCAATCCATCATCACTAATTACATTTTGAAATCAGGCTGCACTCACCTGACCATTTATGGCAAAAGAGTTGTTAGAGCCCAAAAAAGTCCTATAGCAACATATATATTCTATATACCGTATAAATGAACACATGCTCTGTTCTAAAATAAATGACACTTATCCCATCTACCATGAACTGTTGTACAATGGTATATATTTATTTATTTAGTGTCTGTTGTTTTTTTTAGTTGAGTTGCTGGTTGAATGTATACATGGATGTTGTTTTTTTAGTTGAGTTGCTGGTTGAATGTATACATGGATGTTGTTTTTTTAGTTGAGTTGCTGGTTGAATGTATACATGGAGTTGCTGGTTGAGTTGCTGGTTGAATGCATACATGGAGTTGCTGGTTGAGTTGCTGGTTGAGTTGCTGGTTGAATGTATACATGGAGTTGCTGGTTGAGTTGCTGGTTGAGTTGCTGGTTGAATGTATACATGGATGCTTGTGGCTAATTGATTAATTAATTAGAGTGCCTCTGCGGTATTTTGTAGTTTTCTAAGACCAGTTCGAAGGGTGTTATCCCGCTCATTACATGACTTACAGTGGTTTTCAACCAGTGGTCCCGGGACCACCAGTGATCTTTGAGAGGGTTCCAGGTGGTCCCCAGGCTAAATTATGGAGAGTTGTTAACCAGATGTAACTCTTTGAGGGCATAAACATGAAACCAAACGGACCCGCACCATAAACATGGAAGTAAATGCGGAAGCGCACCGCGCTATGGGAACAGCTGTTTGCACTTTGGGAACCTTAAATATGCAGCGTTGAGATATAGAGCGGAGCGGTGTGTTATAGGGACATATCTTACCACTCACATGACCAGAACGCTGGCTTCTGATTGGAGCATTCATTCAAGCCATGACATAAGAGCATTTACTACTACTACAAAAACAAATCAGTTTGTTTGATCATCCTTCCTGCAGATGTGGACCTGACTCAACAGAGAGACCAGTGTAAGACCAGATTTAACAACATGACTCAGAAAGACCAGTTAGAGACCAAACTGATCCACATGACTCAACAGAGAGACCTGTGGAAGGCCAGATTCGATGAGCTACAGGCCAGACTTAACAACATAACGGTCACTGAAGAGAAGAGGAGTGATTGTGGTCAGTGAAACGTTATTAATGAATGCACCATTGTAATGTACATTGTAGTTCATCATGTGCCATTAATCTGAGCACACATAACAGCGTCTAACATGACATGATCTGTTGTTGTCAGAATCACGTGGATTTACATTTGGTGGAGACGGTGACGGTGTGTGTTACCTGTACAACCCGACTGTGAGGCTCTCCTGGGATAACAGCAGAACATTCTGTACAAACAGACAATCTGACCTGATCACCATTAAGACCAGAGAGAAGCAGGTGTGTGTGTGTGTGTGTGTGTGTGTGTGTGTGTGTGTGTGTGTGTGTGTGTGTGTGTGTGTGTGTGTGTGTGTGTGTGTATCTATCTATACACAGTATATATATATATATATATATATATATATATATATATATATATATATATATATATATATATATATATATATATATATATATATATATATATATATATATATATATATATATATATATATATATACACACACACACACACACAGTACATAGTACATAGATGTCATCTACAGACATCTTTTGTACTCATTTTACTTCAGTAATCATCTGCTTTTCTCTCTAGGACTTTGTTGACAGACTGGTTGGCAGAAGCAGGGCTGTGTGGGTCGGTCTGGCTGACAGACAGGCAGAAGGAGTCTTCAAGTGGGTTGATGGAACTCCTCTGACCTCACCAACGTAAGACTTTACCTTCAATATTCTACTCAATGTAAAACATTTTGAACTGCATTTACCGGTATATTGATCTGAACTACATTTCACATCATTCATTTTCATGCACTAATTTTCATGTTTCCTTCTAAATGGTATTAAAGTCTGTAATGAAGCAAAATTACTTTGTATTCATTGGTTATGTCATTTCGATTTAAATGTAAATATTGTCTGGTATACTCGAACGCTATGCTGTAGCCAGGTATGATGTACGTCTTCTCATTGGCTGCATGGCAGCAAATCAGGTCTGGAGCCTTGTGGTAGGCCAAAAGCTTGTACCACCAGGCCTGGACCTGGGTTTACCAAATAATTACCCATAATAATTAAAACCAGTCACCAAGAGCTTCAAATCATGATGATCAGTTGATTTCTTGACCTTTTGTATTGCAGGTTTTAATTATTGTGGGTAAATATTTGGAAGTCCATGCAGTCTGGTGGTACAGGCTTTTGGCCTACCCCCTGGAGCATACCAGCCATTGAATGTAATATAATTTGAAGTCATGAATTAAAAAACTAAACATTCAGATAAAACCGTTGTAATGAAGGTATAGTAATGTATTAATGTTTCTACTTCCACAGGTACTGGGGGCCTGGTGAGCCTAATAACTATGATAGAGTAGAAGACTGTGTTGAGTTTATTAATGGAGGTTGGAATGATGTGCCATGTGGAGCACTATATCCACACTATTGGATTTGTGAAATAGTTCTCTAGAGCAGTGGTTTTCAACCAGTGGTCCAGGGACCACTAGTGGTTCTTGAGAGGGTCCCAGGTGGTCCCCAGGCTAAATGATGGAAAGTTGGTTAACCAGAGGTAACTCTTTGAGAGCATAAAATTAAACCAAATGTTTACACTCTCAAGAGTTAAAATATTCATCATGTGAATTATCCTAAGTCTACACAACTAGAGAATGTAGAAGATTAATGGTCATTTTGATCTGTATGTTGGACTGTTTGGTTTCCCCAAATCCAGCCTGGAATTGTGGACAAAAGCAAAATAAATGTTTAGAAATATTTAGTTTTGGGACCAAAAGGTGGTCCATAACCCTAACCCTAACCCTGCTGAATAAATAGTGGGCCCTGGTAAAATGTTGAAAACCACTGATCTAGAGTTATGCTTAACTTACTTTGCACTAATAGTTATGGGAGGGATCCATTTAATTTAATTAATGTATCATCTTCTGTGCACATCACAGTCATGCTAGGGTCCAATGTCAATTCAATTGGCATTAATCAGATAAAGGAGAGACTATGTAATATTTATTTTTACTCCTATGCCACCAAAATGTGGAACACCCTACCAACAGTCATTAAGACATATTAATTCCATTACTCCCTCAAAACCACTCTTAAAGGTCACCTACGGACGACTGCAATCCGTAACTGGCAACTGTAAAAAAAATAAAAATAAAAAAAATAAAAAAAAAAGTTCCACCCACTCACACCCTTTTCCCCCTCCTTGTATATTTTTCTTTTCCTTTTATCTCTACAATGATCTGCTGCTTCTGACCTCACAGAGATGAATATTTGTGTCTGTAATTGTTGGAATAAATGTACCAGATGGACACCATGGTAAACATATCGTAATGGTATACTAAGTGATTTCACTTAATTCCAATATTGTTATTTTTTTCCTTCTTTTCTTGTCTAATCCTCCCTAGTATAGAGTGTGGTGACCATATAAGGTGTTCCTCCCTGTCCCCCGTGAGACCCTGGGGTCAATAAACCCTAGTTTCAGTTTGGGGCTTTGGGAGAAAAGCCTTTCGTCCAATAAGGAAGAGAGGAGGCCTTCCTCCAATCAGGATGGAGTGGGGGCGGGCCTTGGTGTATATGCTGTTGGCCTGTTGAACCTCCCCTCACTGTAGAGTGTGTACATGTGCACATCTTGTTACTGGGAGAGACCGGAGGGTTTTCCCAAATCACCCAAATCACTTAATATACTTTTAACTAGTGTGTCCATTCAGCTATCAGCCCTTTAAATGCACTTTAAATGTACTGTAAATCTCCTGTAAGCTCCATAATAAAAAGCACTCATTCATTCACAGACCATCTTTCCATATTGTGATTGTGTTTCCATTCAGAGTGATTTTCAGACTCACATGACATCAGAGGACTTGATCCTCTGATAAATTATATATTATTACTATTACTATATTACTAGTACTAGTACTAGTACTAGTGCTAGTACTAGTACTATTGGGAACTGTTACCTGACCTGACACATTGCCAACTTTGTCACATTGTCAGTGATCCTGTTTTAAAGAGTTCTATCTGATACAGAACAGTCCTTCAGACAGTCACCACTTATACAAACCATCCTGACAGTCTACACAGTCCTTTAGACAGTCACCACTTATACAAACCATCCTGACAGTCTATACAGACAGTCACCACTTATACAAACCATCCTGACAGTCTATACAGACAGTCACCACTTATACAAACCATCCTGACAGTCTATACAGACAGTCACCACTTATACAAACCATCCTGACAGTCTACACAGTCCTTCAGACAGTCACCACTTATACAAACCATCCTGACAGTCTACACAGTCCTTCAGACAGTCACCACTTATACAAACCATCCTGACAGTCTACACAGTCCTTCAGACAGTCACCACTTATACAAACCATCCTGACAGTCTACACAGTCCTTCAGACAGTCACCACTTATACAAACCATCCTGACAGTCTATACAGTCCTTCAGACAGTCACCACTTATACAAACCATCCTGACAGTCTATACAGACAGTCACCACTTATACAAACCATCCTGACAGTCTATACAGACAGTCACCACTTATACAAACCATCCTGACAGTCTATACAGACAGTCACCACTTATACAAACCATCCTGACAGTCTATACAGACAGTCACCACTTATACAAACCATCCTGACAGTCTATACAGTCCAATAAATAGTCTTTGTTTGAAATGACAATGTGCATGTGGAAAGACATTCTTCCGGTAATTTAATACAATTAAAACAGCCTTTCTTTCACACCATGAGAGTAAAACAATAGTAGGAGATTAATTTACGTTAGTCTAAGTCCTTCAAAGTTCTGCCTGCCCAAGTCTACACAACTAGAGAATGTGGAAGATTAATGGTTATTTTGATCTGCATGTTGGACTGTTTGGTTTCCAGGCTGGAATTGTGGACAAAAGCAAGAGTATTTTAGTTTGGTGTCTAAAATGTCTGAATAAATTCTAAATAAATAGTAGGCCCTGGTTTGAAAAAGGTTGAAAACCTGGACTACGGTAGACCACTGGAGTTGGTCCTGGTTGGGGTGGATGGTCAGAAGACCTTTATATGGGATTTCCTTCACCAGGGTTTCCACACACCCCAGACTCAGACATGCTGGGTTTCCTGGCTTAGTTCAGTACCGCCCAGGGTTTTGGGTTAGTTCAGTACCACACAGGGTTCTGGGTTAGTTTACCGCGCCCAGCGTTCGGCGTTGGCAGCTGCTGACTGTACCGACTCACCAGGGATGTTGGGCCTGGTGTAGTGCCAACGGTAGCGACTAGCGAGGTGACCGAGTTTAGGAAACTCCCTAGTCGGTCAGACACAGAATGAGGCTTAACACAAGCAGGACTGGGAATGCAAATACTTCTATTAAAACTGTAACTCTTGGGTCTCTGAGACCCGTAAAAACCTCACCCATTCTCTCCCCTTAAGAGTTCACACCTCCATGCCCAGAGCAGCTCTATTGTTCCAGATAATGGATCATTTACATTACAATTGAATTTCCAACCAGGAAGGACAAAGGAAAACAGGTTTTCCAACCCTCCTCCCCTGAGTGGGGGAGGAGGGTGACAACGGGTCCACAGGACCCACAATGACCCGTCATGGAAGGTAGGTTCGCTTCTATATTCATATTTAGAAATTATTACGGACGAATAGAAAAACAGAAATGACTTGAATTGCATATTTAGGAAAAGTCATGGAAGGGGAACTTTTTCAGACCATCACAGGCAGAGAAAATCCACTTCAAAATCTTCAAAATCTGTTTCTCTCTCTACTTCCTACCCGTCTCAATTATAATATATTTTGCTGTGTTTATGTTTATTTCCTATGCTATTGATGTCATTGTCTCTATCATTGAATTCCTTCATGCCTTCGTTCTCCTTCAGCCTGTCACTGTGGTGTGTGATGTTTTCTTTTTTCTTTTTTTCACATAAATTATATTTAAACATCTGAATTACTTTAACTCAGAGTTAACTCAAGAATCTACACATTTAGAAAAGGTAGAATAATTGTTATTTTGACCAACATTTGGTCAGATTATCTCTCCTAAATTGTGGACAACTTGAAAAACCTTAGTTTTGGATGTGAGAGACTAAACTCAAAGTCAAATGATGGTCCTCCGGGACTAAAATGCAGAATAAATAGTGGGCCCTGGTGTCAAAAAGGTTGAAAAACACTGATGCAATTTGTTATTGGGCCTCAACAGTTCATGATTCACATTAGTGTTCTGTCCTTTCTATGATCATGTGATTTCATAATTACAGTATGTGGGAAATTCAGACACGTTGGCTAATAAAAGTGACTCAACCAGTCTATTGCGTGGAAGGCTTGCACGCCACCTTGAAATTCTAATTCCCTTTTCTGTAGAACTTATTGCTATTAAACGTCTCAGTAAATGACAACATCGTTGTGTAAATAACCAAGCTGTTTGATTGGCTGGCTGCAGCATATTTACCTCACAACACCGTGCTGTTCTGTCAGTTAGAGTTAGATTCTGTCAGTTAGAGTTAGATTCTGTCAGTTAGAGTTAGATTCTGTCAGAGTTAGATTCTGTCAGTTAGAGTTAGATTCTGTTAGAGTTAGATTCTGTTAGAGTTAGATTCTGCTAGAGTTAGATTCTGTTAGAGTTAGATTCTGTTAGAGGGTTAGAGTTAGATTCTGTTAAAGTTAGATTCTGCTAGAGTTAGATTCTGTTAGAGTTAGATTCTGGTAGAGTTAGATTCTGTTAGAGTTAGATTCTGTTAGAGGGTTAGAGTTAGATTCTGTTAGAGTTAGATTCTGTTAGAGTTAGATTCTGCTAGAGTTAGATTCTGTTAGATTCTGTTAGAGTTAGATTCTGTTAGAGTTAGATTCTGTTAGAGTTAGATTCTGTTAGATTCTGTTAGAGTTAGATTCTGTTAGAGATAGATTCTGTTAGAGTTAGATTCTGTTAGAGTTAGATTCTGTTAGATTCTGTTAGAGTTAGATTCTGTTAGAGATAAATTCTGTCAGAGTTAGATTCTGTTAGAGGGTTAGAGTTAGATTCTGTCAGAGTTAGATTCTGTCAGAGTGTTAGAGTTAGATTCTGTCAGAGTTAGATTCTGTCAGAGTGTTAGAGTTAGATTCTGTTAGAGTTAGATTCTGTTAGAGTGTTAGAGTTAGATTCTGTTAGAGATGAATTCTGTCAGAGTTAGATTCTGTTAGAGTGTTAGAGTTAGATTCTGTCAGAGTTAGATTCTGTCAGAGTGTTAGAGTTAGATTCTGTCAGAGTTAGATTCTGTCAGAGTGTTAGAGTTAGATTCTGTTAGAGTTAGATTCTGTTAGATTCTGTTAGAGTTAGATTCTGTTAGAGATAGATTCTGTCAGAGTTAGATTCTGTTAGAGTTAGATTCTGTTAGATTCTGTTAGAGTTAGATTCTGTTAGAGATAAATTCTGTCAGAGTTAGATTCTGTTAGAGGGTTAGAGTTAGATTCTGTCAGAGTTAGATTCTGTCAGAGTGTTAGAGTTAGATTCTGTCAGAGTTAGATTCTGTCAGAGTGTTAGAGTTAGATTCTGTTAGAGTTAGATTCTGTCAGAGTTAGATTCTGTCAGAGTTAGATTCTGTTAGAGTTAGATTCTGTCAGAGTTAGATTCTGTCAGAGTTAGATTCTGTTAGAGTTAGATTCTGTCAGAGTTAGATTCTGTTAGAGTTAGATTCTGTTAGAGGTAGATTCTGTTAGAGTTAGATTCTGTCAAAGTTAGATTCTGTCAGAGTTAGATTCTGTCAGAGTTAGATTCTGTCAGTGTTAGATTCTGTATAGAGTTAGATTCTGTCAGAGTTAGATTCTGTTAGAGGGTTAGAGTTAGATTCTGTTAGAGTTAGATTCTGTCAGAGTTAGATTCTGTCAGAGTTAGATTCTGTCAGACTGCATGTCCATCTTAAACGTTCTCACGGATTAACAAGGAGAGCAGTTTGAAAAGACACTAGAATATCTGTAGACGTGTAAATAGACCTCCACTGGAGTCAACTCAACTATAAAGAAACTCAACTCAACACAACCCAAAATGTCTGAAGATCTCTACACCAAACCGGAGCCGACCGAAGACACTTATGAAACCCTCAGTGCTCCTACTGACCACCATTATGAAAACCTCACAGTTTCTGACCCTGAGAACAAACAGCATGGAGGTAAGAAACGAAGCAAATGCTGCTGATATGCTACTACTGCTGTATGTAGTACAGTAGGGGTGTCAAACCAAATGCTGCTGCTATTCTACTACTGCTGTATGTAGTACAGTAGGGGTGTCAAAACCAAATAAATCTGCTGCTGCTGCTGCTACTACTGCTGTATGTAGTACAGTAGGGGTGTCAAACCAAATGCTGCTGCTATGCTACTACTGCTGTATGTAGTACAGTAGGGGTGTCAAACCAAATGCTGCTGCTGCTGCTACTACTGCTGTATGTAGTACAGTAGGGGTGTCAAACCAAATGCTGCTGCTGCTACTACTGCTGTATGTAGTACAGTAGGGGTGTCAAACCAAATGCTGCTGCTGCTACTACTGCTGTATGTAGTACAGTAGGGGTGTCAAACCAAATGCTGCTGCTGCTACTACTGCTGTATGTAGTACAGTAGGGGTGTCAAACCAAATGCTGCTATTATGCTACTACTGCTGTATGTAGTACAGTAGGGGTGTCAAACCAAATGCTGCTGCTGCTACTACTGCTGTATGTAGTACAGTAGGGGTGTCAAACCAAATGCTGCTGCTGCTACTACTGCTGTATGTAGTACAGTAGGGGTGTCAAACCAAATGCTGCTATTATGCTACTACTGCTGTATGTAGTACAGTAGGGGTGTCAAACCAAATGCTGCTGCTATGCTACTACTGCTGCTACTACTGCTGTATGTAGTACAGTAGGGGTGTCAAACCAAATGCTGCTGCTATGCTACTACTGCTGTATGTAGTACAGTAGGGGTGTCAAACCAAATGCTGCTGCTATGCTACTACTGCTGTATGTAGTACAGTAGGGGTGTCAAACCAAATGCTGCTGCTATGCTACTACTGCTGTATGTAGTACAGTAGGGGTGTCAAACCAAATGCTGCTGCTATGCTACTACTGCTGTATGTAGTACAGTAGGGGTGTCAAACCAAATGCTGCTACTATGCTACTACTGCTGTATGTAGTACAGTAGGGGTGTCAAACCAAATGCTGCTGCTATGCTACTACTGCTGCTATGCTACTACTGCTGTATGTAGTACGGTAGGGGTGTCAAACCAAATACAGAGTGGGCCAAAATACAAAAATTGATACAAGTCGAGGGCCGGAGATACCGGTCTGTGTTTCAACACCGGTTTGCAATGACGTAAACTGCTATTATTTTCAATAAAACTTAAAACTTAGGTTTTATTGAAAAATAGCAGGTGTTCAGTGTTCACGTCTCATAGCGCGCCACTCTGTGGCGCGCTATGAGACGTGAACACCTGCTATTTTTCGGGAAAAACGTTAACACAGCGCACACCTTGCAAAAAAAGGAGTTCATGTTTTATACTGTGGTGACCCACAGCGAGAGACTTAGAGAGACATTCACCAAGTGGGTCTGTGCCTTTAAGAGAATGTGATGGTGGAGGGCGAGGGGGTATGTGAGACTTCCGCTTCCGGGTGGAGGGGTATTATTATTACTGTTGTTGTTGCACTGAAGCTGCTGCTGCCGTGACATGTTTTATGTGGATTAAGTATTAAACTATCTCGACAGTACATCGCCTGTCTCGCAGTTCTTCTCTCCACAATACAATCTATAGTGTCAGGTCAAAATATGTTAAAGCTAAATAAGACTGAGTTGAGGAAGTAAAACAGTGCATTCATTTCTTATCATGGTGTGTGCAATATACCAGAGTGCCAGTTCTAATACTAATTCAATATCACCCCGCGGGTCGAAGATAATTCATTCACGGGCCTGATTTGGCCCCCGGGTCTTGAGTTTGACATATGTGTAGTACAGTATGTAATGTATGAAGTAAAATGGTTGTGTTTACTTCCAGGATATAAGAAGTATTTCTTCAGAGCTGTAGCAGTGTGTGTGGGACTGCTCCTATCGGCTGGTATCATTGTCCTGGTCATACTCAGTGAGTAATATTTTATAAACACTACTGTTATTATTATGGTTCACATTTGGGTCAATAATAGTGATTGATTGAGCTTTTTATGTCAAAGATATTTAGAGGCAAATTTCAAAATAAACCAAGAGGAATTCTATATATGTTATACACTGAATTAAACCACTATCTGTCTGCTTTTAGGGAGGAAAAAACACATTAACTCACCCAGTGCCAGCCCTTTTTCATATTTTTTGAGGTAGCCAGTGCCTGCGATTTTTATCTAAAAGTCATATTTCATATTTCGGTCCATGTTTCCCGACGGACAAGTTAGTTGGCGACACACACTTCCGGTTCCGGGTTGGTCCGTCCCTTATTATGGTCCGTCAATGGAATATGCAGTCGCTGCACGCTGCTGTTATCATGGGGATAGTAGCTCAACGTTAGGGGCATCGGTCATAACTATATTTCATAATGATAACGCGCAACGTACGGTAGATCTATTTCAATGGCAAATTAGGAGTTAATACCATCTTCTTCCATCCGTCATCACTAATTACATTTTGAAATCAGGCTCACTCACCTGACACCATTTATGGCAAAAGAGTTGTTACAGCCTCAAAAAGTCCTATAGCAACATCTATATTCTATATAACGTATAAATTAACACATGCTCTGTTCTAAAATAAATTACACATATCTACTATTCACCATGAACTGTTGTACAATGGTATATATTTATTTATTTAGTGTAAAAGTCTAGGTGGATTTGCCACCACTGTTAATTTTTTAGTTGAGTTGCTGGTAGAATGTATACATGGAGTTGCTGGTTGAGTTGCTGGTTGAATGTATACATGGAGTTGCTGGTTGAGTTGCTGGTTGAGTTGCTGGTTGAATGTATACATGGAGTTGCTGGTTGAGTTGCTGGTTGAATGTATACATGGATGCTCGTGGCTAATTGATTAATTAATTAGAGTGCCTCTGTGGTATTTTGTAGTTTTCTAAGACCAGTTCGAAGGGTGTTATCCCGCTCATTACGTGGCTTACAGTGGTTTTCAACCATTGGGCCCGGGACCACCAGTGGTCCTTGAGAGGGTTCCAGGTGGTCCCCAGTAGGGTTTAATATTTTTCCCGAATTTGGCCAATTTCACATCCCGGGATTTTGCCGATGATTTCCCGGCCCTCCCAGGAATTCCCGTAAAAAAATAGAAGGATAAGACAGTTAAAAAAGTCCCCCTAAAAATGCAATTATATGTCGACACTTAACATTCTCAATTGAATAGTGATATTTTATTGTTTTAAACCTTTAATTTTAACAAAACATGAACATTATCAAATACAAATGTAAGCCGGTTACACAAATATTAGCAAGGCAAAAGAGAGAGAGAGAGAGAGAAAGAGAGAGAAAGAGAGCACGAGACAGAGAGACAGAGAGAGAGAGAGAGACGAGAAAAGAGAAGAGAGCAGAGACAGACAGAGAGAGATGAGAGAGAGAGAGAGAGAGAGAGAGAGAGAGAGAGAGAAGAGAGAGAGAGAAGCTGGCAGCGCGTCTCAAATGTGGTCTTGTATATCGCATAATAAGGTTATCTGAGGAGGATACGATGGTAGAACACGCCTCAAAAGTGCTCTTGTACATCGCATAAGATACGATGATTGAGGCTTGATGATCAAATATTTGGTATGGGCATTTATTAATACTATTGATTGCAGCTACGTTTCCAGCTCATCAATGCAAACGAAGCATTGTTGACTACACATGTTTTAGTCGCTGTCTGACATGACAACAAGTTACGGGATGCAAGTTATATAACTTATTGTTGTATATATTGTAATATCAATAACCTCGGTGGACATGGCGGAGAGAGAGAGAGAGAGAGAGAGAGAGAGAGAGAGATCTGCGCTGTGGTGTTGTGGTGTTCTTTCTTTTTTTTCCCCTGTGTTGTAAGTTATTTCACATTGCTGAGTGGCCATGTGATGTACAATAAGTTGTAGAACAGGGACAATCTGTCGCAAGGAAAATAAGTCCATGCAGTATAGGGAAGTTCAACGTCTCTTCAGACGTTCATGTTTTTGCTAGTGTAGGCTATAGGCCTATACGCTGGTCTGCATCTGATTAAATGAATGAAGGAGGATGCAGCACTCGTGCGGTCCTGACTCCTGACTGCACGCATTTAGACCACGTGTCGCCAATATTGTGTCCCGTGGGCACCGCGGGGCTCCTGTTCATAGCCCCCTCGCTGCATAGTCTAATTATCAGTGATGTTTGGAACTTATGCGATGGTTATAGATTTGACCACTGCCAGATATCGGAAAAACACGATTTTTGTGGAAAAATTGAGAAACAAATGATAACCTCCGGGAAGACGGGTCCCGGAGGCATTCCCGGGAGGGAAATTAGGTCAGTTGTACCCGGGCGTCCGGGAAACCGGGATCCCGGTATTAAACCCTAGTCCCCAGGCTAAATTATGGAGAGTTGGTTAACCAGATGTAACTCTTTGAGGGCATAAACATGAAACCAAACAGACCCGCACCATAAACATGGAAGTAAATGCGGAAACGCACCGCGCTATGAGCAGAGCTGTTTGCACTTTGGGAACCTTAAATATGCAGCGCTAAGATATAGAGCGGAGCGGTGTGTTATAGGGACATATCTTACCACTCACATGACCAGAACGCTGGCTTCTGATTAGAGCATTCATTCAAGCCATGAAATAAGAGCATTTACTACTACTACTACAAAAACAAATCAGTTTGTTGATTATCCTTCTTGCAGATGTGGACCTGACTCAACAGAGAGACCAGTGGAAGACCAGATTTAACAACATGACTCAACAGAGAGACCAGTGGAAGACCAGATTTAACAACATGACTCAACAGAGAGACCAGTGGAAGACCAGATATGATGAGTTACAGTCCAGACTGAAGACTTGTTGTGGTCAGTGAAACTGTTAATTTAATCGTTATATCCCAGTGTTTGAATGAATGGAACATTGTAAAGCACTGTGTTGTTCATCATGTGTCATTAATCTGAGCACATAATAACAGTGTATCTAACATTACTAACATTACACTATGTTTTGTCAGAATCACATGGATTCACATTAGGTGGTGATGGCTGTTATTACATCTCTACTGAGAAGAAGACCTGGGACGACAGCAGAGCATTCTGTAGAGCCAGACAATCTGACCTGATCACCATCAAGAGCAGAGAGAAACAGGTGCGTGTGTGTGTGTGTGTGTGTGTGTGTGTGTGTGTGTGTGTGTGTGTGTGTGTGTGTGCGCGCGCACATGTTTGTTAACAGGCCTCAATCCACAGGCCCTTAGATCCTGACACATGATCAAAAAAGAAAAGCATTGCATGTGCGCGTGCGTGTGTACACGTGTGTGCCTGTTCCCCAAATCCTAACCCTTTCAGGCAGAGACCTAATAGAGAGATTACAGTCTGAACAGGACCTAAACTAGTCTAATATAACAGATCTACAAGCATCCAACATGAGACTTCACACTGTGCTGCGAGATTCTAGATGAGCTATTTTCCCAATATGAATTTTTTCATATTTTTCAGAGAATTTATAGAATTTCTTTGTTTGACTTAAATGCATTTCAGTATTTCAGATTATACTTCAATAACCAGTTGATTTTCGCTCCAGAACTTTGTTGACAGACTGGTTGGCAGAGAAAGGGGCGTGTGGATCGGGCTGACCGACAGAGAGACAGAAGGAGTCTTCAAGTGGATCGATGGAACTAACCTGACCTCACCAACGTAAGACTTTACCTTCATTATTGTACTCTACATTTAAAGAAAACATTTAACTGCATTTACGTAAATTTCATGTTTCCTTCTGAATTTTTCAAAATCTCAAAAACGGTCAACATAACCGTGCCGTCTTTCTTGTGTTAAAGTCTTTAACTAGAAAAGTGCCCTTCTGCGCACAGGTCTCCACCAGGCCAGGACAGGTTGTGGCCTCCTGGTGGCGCTATAATAGGCCAATGTAAAAAAGGTACCATTTATTATTATGACTTTATGATTTGGGTGATTTGGTCCAAAAATGTGTTTTGCAAATGTTCACCTGTTGGTGGCGCTATAACAAGCCATTGTGAAAAGAGTGGAATATTTTTTCAGCCTAGTATTATAGTGTGTTGAAGATTTTATATAAATTGCCTGCTGTGTTCATCATCTTTACAAAATCAGCCTCCTGGTGGCGCAATAACATGCCGTTGTGGAAAATTTGGGGCAGAGGTTCATGGTTGCCATCCAGTGAGTGTGTGTGCAAATTGTGATGTCGATCTGGTTCACAGTTGGGAGATTATGTCGTAGCAGACGGACATACACACAGATTTTTGCAAAAAAGATTGCACAAATCAGCCTCCTGTTGGTGCTAAAAAATGCCGCTGTGGAAAATTTGAGGCAGAGGTTCATGGTTGGCATCCAGGGAGTGTGTCTGCAAATTGTGGCATCGACCGGGTTAACGGTTTGGGAGATTAGGTGGTAACAGACAGAAAAACACACAGATTTTTGTCAAAAATGGCCAAAATAGGCCACCTGGTGGCACTATAACGTGCCGTTGGGGAAACTTAGCAGCCAGGGAATATGTGTGCAAATTTTGGCATCGATGGGGTTAATGCGCCGGAGATTACCTGGTAACAGACGGACACGGGGACGGACGGACACACACACACGGACGGAGTGCAAAACATATTCCCCACCATGCCTCCGGCCTGGTGGAGACAATAAAACACAATTACTTTGTGTCCGTTGTCTATTCCATTGTGCATTTAAGCGTGAATATTTAATGTAATTTGAAATGAAGTCATGATTAAAAAACTAAACATTCAGATAAAACATTGTAGTGAAGTTATTGTAATGTATTAATGTTTCTACTTCTACAGGTATTGGAGGCCTGGACAGCCTGATAACTTGGGTGGAGGACAAGACTGTGTTGACATTTATTATGGACGATGGTATGACAGCTCATGTGGGGATTCATACTTTTGGATGTGTGAAATAGTTTTCTAGAGTTATGCATCAACTAGTAATAGTTATGTTGCTGTTATTTGTGCACACATGTGTGTGTGTGCAGGGGGGCTTCTGCTTCACCATGATTTGTTTATTTTATTTCATTTTATTTTACTTTATCTTATAATCTTCTGTGCAAATCAAACAGACAATATGCTGGGAGCTTGTAGATCTGATATGTTTTGAAATGTTCCCTCCAGAATAGTCATACTGCATGGGGTTTAAGAAGATAATTCATACCAGAAACTACATTTGTAAGAAGTTTCACTGTGTGCCTGTTGTAAGGGTTCATTTGGTTACATACTGTATGTTACACTCCCAGAGTTAAGGCCATTCCAGACAGGGAATGATGAACACACACATAATCACAGAGATTCCACCGACAGACAAGAATCTCATAGCGTGGGGGAAAAAAAACTCACTAGAATCGAAGTCTAAAATCAAACAGGAACAGGGGGGGTCCAAATCACCCAAATCACTGAATCTCTAGTCATGACTAGGGATGTCCCAATACTTTATCGGAAAAATTATGGCATCGGCCCTTTTTTCGTCATATCGGTATCGGCAAATACTGTACGGGTATCGGAAAAGTATCAGTATCAGTGCTTATTTGTCACTATTACTGGTATTGGCAAATATTTCAGTCCAACTGCAGGTCTGACACAGGCCTAAGGGGTTGACACTAGGGTATTAAATGAAATGGTTGGTCATGTGGAGTTTGGTTTAGAGTTTCCAAGTGCACATTACAGTAAAGAGTCTGCTAATCCCAGTTGGTGGAGTTCATATAAGATATATTTATTTTATTTTATTGTTGTTGTTGTTTATTGTATATATTCTTCTCTGGTATCGGTATTTGGTATTGTATCGGCTAACACAAAAATTGTTGACGAAAGGGCCTTTCTGTGTGGAGTTTGCATGTTCTCCCCGTGTTCCCTAGGGTAGATACCCTCACAAAAACATGCTGTAATCCTGGACTCTAGACTGCCTCCCCCTGGCCAGCCGGGGCGCTTGATGGAGGGGACAGGAACTGGTTGGAATAACGTGTTCCTTCCACGCGCTACGTCCAACCAGGGAAACTCCCCCCTGTCAGGTGAAAAGAAGGCAGCTTGGACTCCTCATGCATTGAAGGAAGCATGAGGCCAGTCCGCTGCCTCCCCAGGTTGGCGGAGGATGTGTAGAGCCCAGGATCACATTAGGAATTGGCACTGGGTGAAAAAATGGGTTACAAAATCGTGGGATAAAAATAATTTAGAAAAAAAAATAACACAAAAATTGTGGTATCGGGATCGGATCGGAAATGAATTAGAGCTGTCAATCGATTAAAAATTTTAATCGCATGATTGCCCATAGTTAATCTTTGATTAATCGCAATTTAACCCTTATATTCATATCAAGGTCAATTATTTATTCTTCATTTGAGCCACAGACCATTTGATGACATTTATTTAGACTTCCAGACCTAAATTAAATAATTTATCAACAATTTTATGTTGGTATCATTAGGAGCAAACATGCACATTTTGTAGAAAGTTTTCTTAACTGAAAGTAACTGAAGAAAGTAACTTAACTGATGCAGATATTTAACAATTATTCACCTGCATTTGGCGAAATTGAACCAAATAGACCCACTTGGCCTTTGGTTTTACTGTGAGTTAATCTCGCACTAAAAAAAATAATCGAGTTCACAGCTGAGTTAACTCGCAATTAACTAGTTAATGCTGACAGCCTTAATATATAATATATATATATAATATATATATATATATATATATATATATATATATATATATATATATATATATATATATATATGTGTGTGTGTGTGTGTGTGTTGTGTGTGTGTGTGTGTGTGTGTGTGTGTGTGTGTGTGTGTGTGTGTGTGTTGGTGAGTGGATGGGAGAGATGGACAGAACTGAGTGAAAACTAGATATTATATGATTATTGTAAGATTGCATATATTGTCTCTGCTAGTAGTAGTAAAACATAATTAAATAATAATTACTAATGTCCATCTGTTTTATTTTAATACCACAGACGTGTTTGTCATGAAAATTACGTTTGGTCCAAAAGGATATGTTAAAGGACAACTTCACCACTTTTCAACCTCTCCATATTATCATTATTAGTATTATACCCTACTACGGTTATACTACGGTGGCAAGACTAACTGTGCAGGAGAGGCGAAAAGCTGATTTGATTTTATTTGTATGCAAAAAATTCCACCTGTGAAAGTCAACCGAAGACATATAAATATTAAATAAATGCTTAAACATGTAGCTATAGGTGTAATGTTAGAGTCCACAGAAGACATGTAAATATGAAATAAATGCTTCAACATGTAACTATAGGTGTAATGTTAGAGTCCACAGAAGACATGTAAATATGAAATAAATGCTTCAACATGTAGCTATAGGTGTAATGTTAGAGTCCACAGGAGACATGTGAATATGAAATAAATGCTCTCAGGAGTTATATTTAAACACCTGAATGACTTAATTACTACACAATCTACACAATTAGGTAAATTAGAATAATTGTTATTATGACCAACGTTTGGCCAGTTACCTCTCCTAAATTGTGGACACAATCTTGAAAACCCTTAGTTTTGGGTGTAAATAGTGGGCCCTGGTATCAAAAAGGTTGAAAACCACTGATTTAATTTGTTATTGGGCTTTAACAGTTCATGACCATACAGTCAGACACATGTGATTACATAATTACAGTATGTGGGCCATTCAGACACGTTGGCTAATAAAAGTGACTCAACCAGTCTATTGCGTGGAAGGCTTGCACGCCACCTTGAAATTCTAATTCCCTTTTCTGTAGAACTTATTGGTATTAAACTTCCCAGTAACTGACAACATTGTTGTGTCATTAACCAAGCTTTCTGATTGGCTGGCTGCAGCACATTTACTGCAATAATACAATAGTGCTATGTACTGACAATGGTATTTTATACGCTTAACTGACCAGCCAACTGTCCTGACATTAACCCAACAGAGAATCTGGGTTGTATTGTCAAGAGGAAGGTGCGAGACATAAGACTGAACGATACAAATTAATTTACGGCCGGTATTGAAGCAAAACTGGGCTTCCATAATGCTTCAACAGTGCCACAGGTTGATCACCTCCATGCCACGCCCTATTGATGAAATTATGTGTTCAAAAGTACTGCATAAATTAATATACTTTTCAGATGGTCGCCATATCTTATTTTTTGTGGTCTCGCTGGTGTTGCTTTAACCTTTATTGAAAGGATAAACCCCTTGAGATGTAACATCTCATTTTAGAGGGGGTCCAAAACACAGAACAGTACAGACAGTACATACAGTGAGTAGTAAACACTACATATAGAACGGCACAACAATACATACAGTACACCATAATCATCACGATTAAAAGAATACAAGCTTTTAAATACTTCACTTAATGCACAATTGATTGAGAATATATGAAAGTTTCACTTTTTGTATTATATTATGGAAGAAAATGAACTTTTACACAATATAATTTATTACTATTATATTACTATTACCTGACCTGGCACAATGACAACTCCTCTCTACTCTTCTCTCTCACTCTCACTAAACCTGTCATTGACCCTTTAAGTTAAACCAGGCTGTTTTAAAGAGTTCTATCTGATACAGAACAGTCCTTCAGACAGTCACCACTTATACAAACCATCCTGACAGTCTATACAATCCTTCAGACAGTCACCACTTATACAAACCATCCTGACAGTCTATACAGTCCTTCAGACAGTCACCACTTATACAAACCATCCTGACAGTCTATACAGTCCTTCAGACAGTCACCACTTATACAAACCATCCTGACAGTCTATACAGACAGTCACCACTTATACAAACCATCCTGACAGTCTATACAGTCCTTCAGACAGTCACCACTTATACAAACCATCCTGACAGTCTATACAGTCCTTCAGACAGTCACCACTTATACAAACCATCCTGACAGTCTATACAGTCCTTCAGACAGTCACCACTGTCTTATACAAACCATCCTGACAGTCTATACAGTCCTTCAGGCAGTCACCACTGTCTTATACAAACCATCCTGACAGTCTATACAGTCCTTCAGACAGTCACCACTGTCTTATACAAACCATCCTGACAGTCTATACAGTCCAATTCTTTGTTTAAAATGACAATGTGCTTGTGGAAAGACACTCTTCCAGTAATTTAATACAATTAAAACAGCCTTTCTTTCACACCATGAGAGTAAAACCATAGTAGGAGATTCATTTACGTTGTAAGCCTTACTGCCCGCAGTTTCAAATCCCCCAGAAACATCAAGGTGTGAAATTCAAATGACTGAATAGTTTAGAGTTCTTTACATGTAGCAACAGATAAGGAATCAGATATTTACATATTGTACGATGCAGTCCATAATTTACTGGTAGTTTTCACAGTGTAACAGATACAGTATTATGTTTACAATGAGACTTAAAGTTACATCAAGTCACCATTAGACATCATGCTGTCTGTTCTGTTTGAATTATACTGTTTATATGTGTCAATCCATAATATAAATAAATACATAAATAAAAACACTCCTACACTGAGGCTCCACTGTACTGTATGTGAGATCATAGAGATAGTGACAGTCAAATGAGCAAAACAAACTGTACAAAGAAGAGACACTTCTGTCTGAGCTAGAAGTGGTTTAGTATCTTTATCTCTAGTGTAGTGAGGGTCCCTGGGGGTCCTTAGGGGTCCTTGATTTTTTAATGTTTAATGTTTTAATAAACATTTACAACATTCTGACCATGAATACCATTAATCACCCAATGCACCTGTACTGTGGATTATTATCATCTAGTCCAGGGGTCTGGTCCAGTGGGTGATTATGAACCAGGGACCACCACCCTGACTAAATGGCTCTCCACACTCTTCCTAACTTTTTGTGGGAAAGATGCGATACAACTACAAAATGATGTCAGATATGGACATGGTTTGGGGGAAAAGTGTTAAATGATCGACTGAATGTGACAAACTGCCATACTGAGGTCAGAAATACCCAAATACGGAGCGTGTAAAGTGCAGTGGTGTGCTGCCTCCTTCACATTCAGTAGATCCTGTCAACTTCTGTGGCCAGTTATAATATCCTGGGGTTTATTAGGATGGTAGTAGATAATGAAAAAGAAATTATTTTACATTTTTAGGATGCCCGTCCAATAGCTAAAATCCCTAAAACTATGTAAATGTAAAACAATTAACACCCATCTTTTAAGCATGAACTTTGGTTGAACAAAAAAAAAAACACTCAAAGTTGTATTTTGAGAACTCATAACTCATTGACATTCAACTTCCTAGTAAATGATAACATCCATGTGTCAATAACCAAGCTTTATGATTGGCTGGCTGCAGCACATTTACCTCACAACAACACCTTGCTGTTCTGTCAGAGTGTTAGAGTTAGATTCTGTTAGAGTTAGATTCTGTCAGTTAGAGTTAGATTCTGTCAGTTTTAAGAGATTCTGTCAGAGTTGGATTCTGTTAGAGTTAGATTCTGTTAGATTTTGTTAGAGTTAGATTCTGTTAGAGTTAGATTCAGTTAGAGTTAGATTCTGTTAGAGTTAGATTCTGTCAGAGTTAGATTCTGTCAGAGTTAGATTCTGTCAGAGTTAGATTCTGTTAGAGTTAGATTCTGTCAGAGTTAGATTCTGTCAGAGTTAGATTCTGTTAGAGTTAGATTCTGTTAGATTCTGTTAGAGTTAGATTCTGTCAGAGTTAGATTCTGTTAGAGTTAGATTCTGTTAGAGTTAGATTCTGTCAGAGTTAGATTCTGTCAGAGTTAGATTCTGTCAGTTAGAGTTAGATTCTGCATCTCCATCTTTAAACGTTCTCTGTTATGACTTGCGTTCCATCGAGATCAACAAGGAGAGCAGTTTGAAAAGACAATAGAATATCTGTAGACTAACCCTAATCCTTAACTTAACACAGAAACATCTCTACCGGAGTCAACTTAACATAGAAACTCAACTCAACTCATCCTAAAATGGCTCAAGAGATCTACAGCATACCAGATCCGACAGACCACACCTATGTAAACCTGGAGGTTTCTGACGCTGAGAATACAGCACAGCGTGGAGGTATAGTAACAACAATAATAATAATAATAATAATAATAATAATGGTAATAATAATAATAATAATAATAATAATAATAATAATAATAATAACAGCAGTTGTGTATCCACACAGCCAAATCACGGTGCCTTTCTTATCAATGTTATACAGTATATTATTATTATTAGAGCTGCAGCTAGGGTTAGGGTTAGGGTTAGGGCTAACCCTAACAGTTAAAAGTAGGCAGGGTGCAGGATTAAACCACAAAATACAAATAAAAAACAAATGCACACAAAATATATGCTCCCATACTTGGCAACTTTAGTAAAGTAAATGCCGTGGGTGTTGTGTTGTCTGCGAATGGCTTCCAGAGAAACATAAACTCATTGGAATTAAGGAAATAGAATTTCATTTCATGGCAACAACGACAAGAGTTCTGTTTGTTTTACTTCAGGGACCATAAAATACTTTTCTACCTTTTGCCAACTGTATGTTATTCAAATGTTATTCAAAGTGAGAGGCATATTCAAAGATGGTGCACAATTACACACAGTCACTTATGTTCATGACACACTTTGCCACTTTCGTTCCAAATGCAACCAGTCTTTTTAATTCCACGGCCAGCCGTTAGGCTCATGAACTGGACTAAGGGGTTATTTTAGCACTTAGTCGTTTGTTATTTAATAAGATCATGTGCAATATCTAGTGACACCTTTTAACTGTGTTTAAGACACACACACACACGCGCACACACACACACACACACACACACACACACGCACACACACACACACACACACACACACACACACACACACACACACACACACACACACACACACACACTGATCTAACACAGCCCATAATGGATCGATTAGCTTATCTAACTTTGAACTTAACCTAAATAGCATAAATACAAAGAAACAAAAAATACATTTTTGTTGTGAGTAGATCTGAGTGAGTTGAGCTTTTCATTTAGCAAGTAGCTCTCAAGTCAAAAAGGGTGTGGCCACCCCACACCTTTTTGACATAACCAACTAACTAATTAATATAAATGCAATTATTATTATCCAATCATATTAATGTAGCAACACAATACATGCTCTGTCTAATGAATGTACAGTATGTTGTGAAATATGTCTGATGTTTACTTCCAGGACTAAAGAAGTATATCTTCAGAGCTGTAGCAGTGTGTGTGGGGCTGCTCCTATTGGCTGGAATCATTGTCCTGGGCATACGCAGTGAGTAGCATTTTATAAACACTACTGTATTATTATGGTTCATATTTGAAATTGCTCTCTCAATATGTAGTGCATGGAAAAAACTAAAAAAAACTAATCAGTTTGTTGGTTATCTGTCTTGCAGAAGTGGACCTGACTCAACAGAGTGACCTGTGGAAGACCATCATTAACAACATGACTCAACAGAGAGACCAGTTAGAGACCAAACTGAACGACATGACTCAACAGAGAGACCAGTGGAAGACCAGATTTGATGAGTTACAGTCCAGACTGTCCAGTTGTGGTCAGTGGAACTGTTATGTTTAATAATTGGTTATATCCCAGTGTTTGAATGAATGGAACATTGTAAAGCACTGCGTTGTTCATCATGTGTCATTAATCTGAGCACATAATAACAGTGTATCTAACATTACTAACATTACACTATGTTTTGTCAGAATCACATGGATTCACATTAGGTGGTGATGGCTGTTATTACATCTCTAATGAGACCAAGAGCTGGAATGAGAGCAGAGCATTCTGTAGAGACAGACAATCTGACCTGATCACCATTAAGAGCAGAGAGAAGCAGGTGCGTGTGCGTGTGTGCGTGCGCGTGTGTGTGTGTGTGTGTGTGTGTGTGTGTGTGTGTGCGTGCGTGCGTGCGTGTGTGTGTGTGCGCACATGTCTGTTTACAGATCAATCCACAGGCCCTTAGATCCTGACACATGATCAAAAAAGAAAAGCATTGCATGTGCGTGTGCGTATGTACACGCGTGTGTGCCTGTTCCCCAAACCCTAACCCTTTCAGGTGGAGACCAAAAAGAGAGATTAACGCTTGTCCAGGACCGAAACTATTCCAATATAGCAGATCTACAAGCATCCAACATGGCACTTCACGCGTGCTGCGAGATTGTAGATCAGCTATTTTCCAATATGAATGAGTTTTTCATATTTTCTTGAATTTCTTTAAAATGCATTTTAGTATTTCATATTGCACTTCAATAATCAGTTGTTTCCTCTCCAGGACTTTGTTATCAGACTCATTGATGACAGAAACATGCGTGTGTGGATCGGACTGACCGACAGCGAGACAGAAGGACAGTGGAAGTGGATCGATGGAACACCTCTGATCTCACCAACGTAAAACTTTACCTCCATTATTCTACTCTACATTTAAAGAAAACATTTAACTGCATTTACATCAATTTCATGTTTCATTCTGAATTGTATTAAAGTCTGTAATAAAACACAATTACTTTGTATCCGTTGTCTATTTCATTGTGCATTTAAGCGTGAAATTTTAATGTAATATAAAATGAAGTCATGATTAAAAAACTAAACATTCAGATAACACATTGTAGTGATGTTGTAATGTATTAATGTTTCTACTTCTACAGGTACTGGAGGCCTGGTGAGCCTAATAACGTGGGTGGAGGAGAAGACTGTGTTGAGTTTATTAATGGAGATTGGAATGACGACTCATGTGCTAGAAAATCATTCTATTGGATGTGTGAAATAGTTTTCTAGAGTTATGCATCAACTAGTAATAGTTAAGTTGCTGTTATTTGTGTACACATGTGCGTGTGTGCAGGGAGGCTTCTGCTTCACCATGATCTGTTTGTTTTACTTTATCTTATTATCTTCTGTGCATTGAAATGTTCCCTCCAGAATAGTCATACTGCATGGGGTTTAAGATGATAATTCATACCAGAAACTACATTTGTAAGAAGTTTCACTGTGTGCCTGCTGTAAGGGTTCATTTGGTTACATACTGTATGTTACACTCCCAGAGTTAATGGCATTCCAGACAGGGAATGATGAACACAGACATAATCACAGAGATTCCACCGACAAACGAGAATCTCATAACATGGAAAAAAAATCTCACTAGATTTGAGGTCGAAAATCAAACAGGAAACGAGATTTAACCAACAACACTGGACTCTCAGCCACAGACATTCTTCAGTTGAAGATATGATACCTGCCGCAACTGATAGGATACCTGCCACGACTGATAGGATACCTGCCACGACTGATAGGATACCTGCCACGACTGATAGGATACCTGCCACGACTGATAGGATACCTGCCACGACTGATAGGATACCTGCCGCGACTGATAGGATACCTGCTACTGATAGGATACCCGCCACTGATAGGATACCTGCTACTGATAGGATACCTGCTACTGATAATCCTATCAGTCCAAAACCTGCCGCAACAGCAAAATGGCCGTTGGGTTTGCCGACTGATAGCAATGGTCATCACTAGGGATTTCATGACCATTACTATATCGGCCATACAGATATTATCGGCCGATAAAGATTTAAAAATCAATATCGGAAAATATCGGTATCGGTACGGAAAAATATTATGAATTATAAATATTATAAATATAGGACTATTTTAGTATTTTATTTTAATCGGTAAAACACCATTTACAGAGATGCAGGGATCGGGATAAAATACATGAGGGACCTTCCTCAAATTTTGATGGAGTGGAAGCAGCCTTGGTGCACATGATGTTGGTCTGTCTGAGGTGGGGGGTGGGGGGGGTTCCAAATCACCCAAATCAGTGAATGCTCCCATTATTTATTTTTGTCCACCACAAAAACCTGCATATAACGGCATTGGTTGATATCAGTATCGGAAATTAGGAGTTGGACAATATCGGATATCGGATATCGGTAAAAAGTCAATATCTGTCAACATCTCTAGTCATGACCTTTGGTAATGGTCGTGACAGTTACTATCAGTCGGAGGCATTTACTAACGGTGGTGAATAATTTATGTCAACATAACATTGATGTCAAACATACTTACTTTTCTTGTTATTCAGTTATTGTTATTTTTTGCTTAGCATAGTGTGTTTCCTTATGATTTTAATTGTATAACAATTATCTAAGTATATTTTAGGGCTTTAACTCATTAATTGAGATGAATTAATTACAGAAACAATAATGTGTTGGTGAGTGGATGGGAGAGATGGACAGAACTGAGTGAAAACTAGATATATATGATTATTGCAATATTGCATATATTGTCTCTGCTAACTTGTAGTAAAACATAATTAAATAATAATTACTAATGACCATTTGTTTTATTTTAATACCACAGGCGTGCTTGTCACGAAAATGAGTTTGGTCCATTAGAATTTGGTCCATAAGGATTTGGTAGAGGCAGTGGTGGACTGGGCCAAAAACATCGGCCCGGGCATTTTTAGCGTGATTTGGCCTAGATCGGCCCACCACAACCAGTGTGTGATGGACCTGTTCTACCTGGTATAGTTGGTTAACCAGATGTAACTCTTTGAGAGTGTTAACATGAAACCAACTGGACCCGCAAGTTAAAATATTTCCCAAACATGGTTAAAATAGCATCTCCACAACTAGATTGCAATTTATGGCACCTTGTTAATGGTTTTGTAGCACGCGTGCACACACACCCCACCCCCCCCCCCCCCCCCACACACACACACACACACACACTCCAAAGTTTTTCATATGAAGCAGTGGTTTTCAACATTTTTGACACCTTGACAAATGGACCCGCAAGGGTCCATTTGGTTTCATTTTTGCACTCTCAAAGAGTTACATCTGGTTAACCAACTTTCCACCATTTAGCCTGCATGGGGACCACCTGGAACTCTCTCAAGCACCACTGGTGGTCCCCGGACCACTGTTTGAAAACCACTGATACTACCTTTTATTGGGTGGGCGTTCGGGATTCAGGTTTAGGTGGGCTCTGCTGTCCCCCCTGCCCCCTGTAGATCCGGCCCTGCACACTCTCTCTCCCATTATTAGAAGGCGCGGTGCGGTGGTCCCCCGCCCCGCCGGTCCCCAGCTGGGGATGTTAATGCCAGCAAACAGGATTATCCTCTGAAAGGATTCCTGCGCTAAGCATTTCCTCATAATTAGATTCCTCAATCTCACCAATGAATTGTCCTTTTAGCAGCCAGAGCTGTTACCTCCTTATAACTGAATTAAATGCATAATTACTGATACAATTACATTAGCCCAGGGGGCTGTGTGTGTGTTTTGGATGAGTGAAGGGTGTGTGTGTGTGTGTGTGTGTGTGTGTGTGTGTGTGTGTGTGTGTGTTGTGTGTGTGTGTGTGTGTGTGTGTGTGTGTGTGTGTGTGTGTGTTTTTGGATGAGCAGTGGTGGACTGGGCAAAAAAAAACAAAACGGCCTGGACATTTTTAGCGTGAGTTATCCTAGACCGGCCCAACCACAACCAGCGTGTGATGGACCTGTTCTACTTGGTATAGTTGGTTAACCTGATGTAACTCTTTGAGAGTGTAAACATGGAACCAAATGGACCCGCAATTCATGTTAACACTCTCAAGAGATAAAATATTCATCTAAATTGGCCCAAGTCTAGTTGGATAATGTAGAAGAATAATGGTCATTTTGATCTGTATGTTTGACTGTTAACCAACAATTAACAATTTCCCAAATCCATCCTGGATTGTGGACCAAAAACCAAAATAAATCTTTAGTTTTGGGGTCTGTGGAGCTAAAATGTCATCAAATGGTGGTCCGTGACTAAAAATTCTGAATGAATGGTGGGCCCTGGGATCAAAAAGGTTGTAAACCATTGCTTTTTTAACCATACCGTGATACCACCGGCCCCATATTGGTCGTGGCCCACCGGGACACCTCCCTGGTGTTGCCAGAGTTTGCGAAGCAAACAAGCAACCGTGGGTCTATGACAATCTGAAGAAAGTGAAGTATAAGGCAGGCCTATACGCCACGTGTGATCTGAGAAATAATAGACCTTTAGCTAAGCCCCGCCCTCTTGTCCACCCTATAGGACACTTTCCATCAGGTCTCATTCATTTCAATGTAAATATCATGGACTTTACACATTAAATACTGGTTAATTTTTGGAACCAGACCTTCGAAATCTCTTCCAAAGTCAAGCCCTGTGCAGTGGAAAAATGTGTGTGGGGCATTTTTTTTTTAATTATATAATATATATATATATATATATATATATATATATATATATATATATATATATAATATAATATATATATATATATATAATATATAATATATATATATATATTAGGGGTGTTGAATGATTAAAATTTTTAATCAAATTAATCACACCTTCCAAATTAATTTAATCATGATTAATCACCATTCGGACTATTTCGGACAATATGCCATGTTTTCCTGTGTATTGTTGCGGAAATGGAAAGACAGCAGGGCTATTCAACTAAATTGTTCAGGAGTCCGCATTGCCAAAAACCCAAGGGGCCCGGGGGCCAGACTGCCACAGAGACTACTCTCCACCATGACATGTGTACACACACAGCCACATTTTTAAAGTATTTCACTTTTAAAATGCTCCATTTATAACAAAAGTGCAATGTGCATCTGGTCTTTCTAACATGCATCATATTTGAACCAAATCAAAATACACGTTTATAGTGCAGCTTATGAAAAAGTTCTTCATATCTGCACAACAGCAGCAAATCACAACATCTAAGGCACACTTATTGTGCTCTCTCTTTAATTCTCAAAAGGCTTGCAACAGGGGACAGGGCTAGCCTACAGCCTGCAACTAATGACAGTGATGGCACATCTTTGACTGGCCAGTGGCCATACAATAGGGCCCACCATGTTCATTTCATCAAGACAGACGTACACATATTCACTAATGCAAAGCCAAAACACAAGCAGCAAATCATAGTGGAGGTAAACAGGGAAAGAAATTGGCTCTACCTCCTGCAGCCAGCATGCACTCGACTCTTCATCATCTCAGCATCTCTGGGTGTTTTTTTTTTTCTTCTTGACAATAATCCATGCAACAGTGGCGTCTTTTACCATCGGATTATTTTGCGACAGCATTGACTTGGTTACAGAGCAATACGTCTGCTTGCGCTCCCTATGGAGTTTCAATTTAGCCATTATTTCTCGGTCCACTCGTTATTAAACTGGCGATTTTCTGAATCAACTTTTCTTATCAGTTTCGATGGCGACGCGGCTAAACAAACACATCATTCATTCATTCATTCATTCATTCACACCACAATAGTTGGGAGTGATCCGAAAGAGCTGCGTGTTTGTTTTGTTTACATCTGGCTTCAGCTTCACGTGCAGCAGGAAGCAGGAAGTGGAAGGGGGCATAGAGACTAGTGACAGACTAGCGACATTGAGGGGTCACAGAACAGAGCGTGCGCTGCTATTCAGTTAGCTGTACTCATGCTCAGTGGAAATGAAGAGCAGCCGCCATTAGACCATTCCATGGAAGTGAACGGAGATGTGCTGAACATGTCAGGCCACCAGTTTAGTAGCCCTGAGGCCTACTCGCTCGAGCCCATAGACTCCAATGCGTTCCGCAACTTTGTCCCTATTTGTTGTCCCCCTTTAATAGAGTCGCCAGCGAATGGAATCACATCCGAGAAAGAGCACGCGTGTGCGCGCGCGTGCATGTGCGTTAATTGCGTTAGAAAATTTAACGCTGAAAACGGGGAAATTTAATTAACGCCGTTAACGCGTTAAAAATCAACAGGCCTGAGATATATATATATATATAATATATATATATATATATATATATATATATATTATATATATATATATATATATATATATATATATATATATTTTTTTTTTTTATCATATAGAAAGCTATTGGTGATATATGGTCATATATGATAGACAAACTATAGGCCATAGCAGATTGGGGGAGGGGCAGTGATGGGCAAGTTACTGGGACAATGTAGTAAGCTACACTACTTGTTACTCTCGAAAAAATGTAGCTAAGCTACACTACAAGCTATCCCCAGAAAATTGTAGTAAGCAACACTACAAGCTACATGACAAAAGTAGCTTGTTGTAGCTTGCTACATCAACACTACATATATATAAATATATATCTCAACTTAAAGTACAACCTTCTAAATAATCATAACAATAAAATAATATGGGTAAAAATCATAAAAATAATAATTTAGTGGTGGGGTTGAACCTTGGATTGTGGCATGTTTAGGTTTTGGGATGTATATTAGAGGTTTTCTACCCATTAAAATGAGTGGAATTTGAAAATGTGTGCAGGGAAAATGTAGTAAGCTACAATCCTTGTTACTTGAAACAAGTAGTGCATCTTCACTACAAGCTACTCGAAACAAGTAGTGTAGCTTCACTACAAGCTATTCTCAGAACAAATGTAGTAAGCCACACTACAAGTTACAGGGAAATGTAGTTAAGCTATGTAGCTTAGCTACTTGTAACAAGCTACTGCCCATCACTGGGGAGGGGCTTACTAAAGGCCTATTCAGAGTTGGATTTTCGGTGCCCACCGCGACCACCGCGACCACCGTTTCGTTTGACGTCATACCACCGCAACCACCGCACCTCCCAGCCCTCCTCTCGGATTTTACTAACCACCGCACCACGGTGGTTCCAGTACTTGTTTTTAACGGCTGCCAGCTGTGGCTGTGCCTAGCGGTGGTCGCGGTGGTGACAGACTATATAATAGCGCGCGGTGCGGTGCTCTGAGCGGTGGTCGCGGTGGCCACCGAAATTCCAGACTCTGAATAGGCCTTAAAAGGCCTGTTGCCATTTTACAAACGGTCACGACCGTTTGAGGAATGTTGCAACCGTTTTGGAAAAAGGTCGGGAGGGTCGTGGAAAGTGGAAAAAGTCTAGATAGAGGTGGTAAAAGGATTTCACCCTTCCTGTTGAATAGAGTACAACAGTTTATTTATACAAATAACAATGAAACCTCTCCAGTTGATTACTTTAATTAAGATTTTTTTCTAGCCTTTTACAACTTTTCTAAAATTATATATTTAACGCTCCTGACGCCGCCCTGTTGCTCATACGAAGTACTGCACCCTGCCATAATAAACTGTCCATATAACATCCAGCGATTTTCCACAGGAAGTAAACAAGACTGCTCCAGCAGTAGAGGGTCCATTTGGTTTGTTTACACTCTCAAAGAGTTAAAATATTCATCATGTGAATTATCCCAAGTCTACACAACTAGAGAATGTAAAAGATTATTGGTCATTTTGATCTGTATGTTGGACTGTTTGGTTTCCCAAATCCAGCCTGGAATTGTGGACAAAAAGCGAAATAAATCTTTAGTTTTGGGATCTGTGGGGCTAAAAATATAAATATAAATATAAAATGTCATCAAATGGTGGTCCTCCTCTGTGGCTCAAATGCTGAATAAACAGTGGGCCCTGGTATGAAAAAGGTTGACAAACACTGCTACACAGGAAGCGTTTTGCTTCAGAAAGCACAAAATCTCAAAATTGGAAGATTTCTGGCCTTAAGCGACGGTGCAGGGTGAGCGCACCTGACACACACACACACGATGTATGGCGGACAAGGAAAGGTGTTGTGTGTGTGTGGTGTGTGTGTGTGTGTGTGTGTGTGTGTGTGTGTGTGTGTGTGTGTGTGTGTGTGTGCGTGCGTGCGTGTGTGGTGTGGTGCGTGTGTGTGTGTGTGTGTGTGTGTGTGTGTGTGTGTGTGTGCGTGTGCGTGTGTGTTTGGGGGTCCGGTCTGGGACCATTCATCACCGGTCCCCCGCTGACAGTGACGGATGGGTCAAGCCGCCGCTGGCGGTCCCCCGGCCGCCCCAGGACCAGGGGCGGATCTAGGCATGGGCATGGGGGGGGGCAATGCCCCCCTAAATACCCAGTCTGCCCCACCAAACACGATGGCATGCAAAACAACCCAAGATATTTTAAATTAAAGTGCTTCTATTTAAAATGCTGTGAAACACTACTACTGCTACTAACTAACTACAGCTGTGTCACCACTAAACCAACAGCATTTCATCATTGAAAACAAAAAACTCTCTGAGTCAGACCTTTAGCTTTATGCATGCTGCGTGTCTGTTGCAACTTCAACAACAACTGATGTTATTATTGATGCTTTACTTGACTAATAAAAGTCCTGGAACTGAATATAATAATGGAGCTGTTTGTCAGGTATATCCAAATATGGAGCTGTCTAGATGCTTCAATGCTTCTCCTGCCCCCCTAATTGGTAAATGCTACATCCGCCCCTGCCCAGGAGGCATGCGTCTCGCAGACAGACTGACAGCCAGAGAGCAGCGTGTCAAGTGCCGCAGCGACTGCGGCCATTAATAACGCCACGTCACATGATCTATACACACTGCTGCTGCTGCTGCCGCCACAGCGCGACACGCAGCGCAGCGCAGGGACACATGTGTGTGCGTGTCGGGAGGGAGAAGGAGGGGGGGTTGTGGGTGTTCACGCCCCGGCATTAAGGGCGCGGAGGGAGGATGGAGGGGGGTGTTGGGGGGGGGAGGGGGTGTCACGGTGAACAGGGTGGACAGTCATGGACGCCGCCTGATCTTAATCAAGTGCGTGCGAGGGGAACGGGGAACAGGGAACGGTCGCCTTAAATGAATATATCGTTTGCAAATTGGAAGACGTGCGAGAGGGAGGGTCCCCATCGAGGGGGGGGGGGTTGAGGACGGATCATGGGGGTTATTTGATGACCCATCTGTGGTTTTGTGGCCTTAACTCCCCCCTCCCTCCCCTCCTCCCCTCCCCTCCCCAGGGTCTTCCTCTTAAAGGCTAGAAGGTGTGCATGCGTGCAGCAACGTGCAGCAACGCGTGCAGCACCGTGTAGCATCACGGCATCGCTCCCTCCCTGGTTCTGAGAACATTAAGATGTCATCATTCAGTGAGTTGATCATAATCATCTGGTGGAGGACAGAGGAGATAGGCATCCCCCCCCCCCCCCCCCCCCCCCCCCCTAATCGCTCCCCCCCCCCTTTCACTGCATGGACAGACCACCAGCTGTGACCGCTGTCAGTCAGGGGACAGTTCTCCAGCCACCCACAAGGATGGTAACCACAAGGTTGCCCGTTCGATCTCAGGCTCCCCCGAGTTAGTGTCGAAGTGTCCCTCAGCAAGACACTGAACCCCTAATTGTTGTCTCCACCGTAAGGTGGGGGCTATAAAATGTACCCTGTCCGACCGTCTGTCTGTCTGTCTGTCTGTCCGTGCATCTGTCAATCTGTCTGTCTGTGCACCTGATGACGTCATGATGACGTCATATATGGAGCTGTCAGAAGTCAGCTCCATATAGATGGACGTACACCTGATGACTGTCAGTGCACCTGATGACGTCATGATGACGTCATATATGGAGCTGTCAGAAGTCAGCTCCATATAGATGGACGTACACCTGATGACGTCATGATGACGTCATGATGGCGTCATATATGGAGCTGTCAAGCTGATTTTCTCCACCTACTGCATGTAGTCTAGGACCAGTGTTGGTCTATATTACTTAGGAAAGTAACTTCTTTACTTTACTCGTTACCCCTTAGACAAAGTAATATCACTTTACTTATTACTGGATTTGAGTAATATATTACATATTACGTTATTACTTTCCCAAGTTCTCAACACCGCTTTTGAAAAATTAGAGAAGTACAACATAATCCGGCAATGCGATTTGTAGTGTACATAACTGTGTGCAGGATGCTGCGTGTGGACTGGATCTACAATCTACTGCACATCTCTGTTGTTACAGTACATCTGTCAATAGCTTGTACATCTGTTCTATTTTTGCATGCAACAACAAGCTCATTTAAAAAAAAAGTAACTTGGCGTTACTTGCAAAGTAATGCGTTACTTATTACCCATTTTTGCAGAGTAATCTTGTTACTTTACTTTTTGGAGCAAAAGTAATAATATTACAGTAATATGTAATCTAAAATTAGTTACTGCCCAACACTGTCTAGGACTAACTGTGGGTAACTTTGAGCGTCCAGATCAGTCGTTTTCAACCACTGGTGGTCCACCAGTTGTCCTCGAGAGCATTCCAGGTGATCCGCAGCTAAATGATGGGACAGTTGGTAACCAAGTGGACCCTTATGGATAGATCTGTAACTGTTGAACGCTATGGTGTAGTCAGGTACGGTCTTAAGCCTTCTCACTCTGATTAATAGGCAGCATCCCGGGAATTACGGCTTGATAACGGTCGAAGTGGATGCTCTGTCTCTCCTATCGCCCTACTTGCCCCGCATCGGGGACCAGGGCTAGAAGAGAAAATGTTTACACCCATTAGGGGCGTTTTTGTTCCTCTTAATAAAGGGGAAGAGGAAAAACAGCAGTTATTTATTGTCCGTTTTGTACAGTCCAGACAGACCCTGAGCCTTGTGCCTTTCATAAACTATTGACTAAAGCAAGGCTGTCCTACAGTATGTGATGTGTGTAGTCATCATCATTACTGCGATTCTTCAAGATAAAAAGCATTAACTTTTAATTGACTTTCACCTCTCCTTGTCCCAGTAATACTGATGTATGCAAAGCAGGAGAAAGGAATCATCACAGAGGTTAACATGCAGATTTAAGCCATTTATTTTTATGCAGTCTTTAGGAGCCAAGATGATCCTTTAATCCAATTCTCCATGGCAATCAAAGTTCCATGAATCTGATCCATTATAAGCAGCAGCAGCCCCCCCCCCCCCCCCCCCCCCTCCTATATACAGGCCAAACGCAGGGACATTTTGCATGTCATTATTGGCGGGGCGGCCCAGCGCGCCGCTCCGCGTAACGAAGCTGCTTTTAATGGGATTCGGCTAAAGCCGGCCATCAGGCCGGGCCTCCATGCATCAGAGCTAATTCACTTAAAAAGAATTCATTCCCAAAGAGGAGATCTAGTATTACCTCCCCGAAGGTGTCTAACTGAGGGGCAAGGAGATCTAGTATTACGGATGGTCTTTTAATTCCTCACAACAAAACACTTGTCTTAATTTCAACCTTCACAACCAACGCTGCATAATATTAAAGTCGCAGTGAATTGAAAAATATTTTTTTCACACATTTAGACCAACATCCGTGATCATTATATGGCCATACCCGACAATGCATGCCAAAAATGGGAACATTTTCACTTTGGTGCATTTTTATATCAAGATATATTTTGAATTAATTCCTACAGTTTAAGATGACTTGTTTTTATTCCCATTTCTGAATCGTCCTCCACAAACACATGTTGCTGTGATTACAGTCAAAAATACTCCGTTTTTAATCCCATTCTGGCATCCAGACAGTGTATTACTGGGTTTAAACTCATCCAGACAGTGTATTACTGGGTTTAAACTCATACAGACAGTGTATTACTGGTTTAAACTCATCCAGACAGTGTATTACT
>CM076982.1:247076-369395 GCA_039105355.1 Benthosema pterotum
GTCCCACTAACCCTAAGTCCCACTAACCCTAAGTCCCACTAACCCTAAGTCCCACTAACCCTAAGTCCCACTAACCCTAAGTCCCACTAACCCTAAGTCCCACTAACCCTAAGTCCCACTAACCCTAAGTCCCACTAACCCTAAGTCCCACTAACCCTAAGTCCCACTAACCCTAAGTCCCACTAACCCTAAGTCCCACTAACCCTAAGTCCCACTAACCCTAAGTCCCACTAACCCGATAGGTTTCGCCCGGCTGGCCCCTACCCGGAAAAAAGCTGTGAAGCGAGAAATTGGCAAAAATGCCAATTTCTCACTCCACAGCTTTTTTCCAGTAGTGGTTTGTTTAGTAATGTCTGGCTCCTAACCTTATTCTCTATTGCCTGGAACAAAGCTAATGTAATGCACCCTCCCTCTCTAAAAGTAAGTAATCACTTGGTATAGCTTAGTCCCTTGACGCAAGGTTCTACCTACGGCCGCGCGGGTTTGGGGGTAGGGTTACCGTTAGAGCATTAGCCCTAGCCATAATCCTGGGGACCCGAGCAGCATAGTAGGCCACGTCAATACACTATACCAACTGATTAAGTACTCAGATCCCTCCCAAAAGGCTATTCCCACCCGAAAGCTAAACCACTATTTCTCAAATGGTCAGAGTTAGGCTCCACTGATATATATCAGGATTGGTCGCACCATACCGTGGGAACAACGGGTCCTGGGTTTGATCAATCCCTTTAAATACCACACCATTTGAGTTCAGGGGCTGAAGTCCGTCAACCCCCGAAACCTACCGTCTCCATCGGTTCCTGGCACCTCCCATCGAATTTTATTTATTGCACATTTACAATGAATGAAGACACACTAAAGTGCTGAATAGAACCATGGAAAACAAACACATACCATCGACCAAAAAAAAAAAAAAAAAAAAAAGATTAAGCAAAGTCATAAACCCGGCATGTGCATGAACATAAACATTAAAAGCCTGGTAGAAAAATATCTAACTAATGATTATTTTCATAATTGATTAAGTGGACAATTTAAACCATTCAATGATTATTCAGATTGCAAGACTTGTTTAACCATCGCCTTGCAATATATATTTTAGACATGTTATAACTAACAAATAGATTAGCTTCGGATTAGGCTGCTTCCAAACAAACACATTTTTCTAATTAGTTGAAACAAATAATGGTGTCTTTTGGCTTATTATTCAGACTGCATACATACATTTGAATGAAGATATAAGGGCCAGTCTAAAATGAACAGCACTCTTCTGCACTTACATAGGTAATTTAAAAAAATCTAATTAGGTTTTGTTCAATAATATCACAAAGGTTGCGTAGGTAATCACAGAGCAATTGATGACTCCAATATATGCTGATGGATACGACCAGCAGATGAATTAGCATAAATTGGAGTGATCTGAAATAGTGCTACTTAGGATTACATAAGGCTCACCCATATTTAGTTTGCTTACACATAATGCTGGAAAAATATGTTTAAGTGGGAAACAATGATAACTAGTGAGTGCTTCCGATTAATTATTTACTAAGAGCTGAAAACTAAGTACATTATCAATTCCTCGTTGCAAAGACGGCTGAAACCAAGTGTTGGAGTGGTTTAGATGGCCACTCAACCAGAACCGTAGCTTATGTAGACAAAAGCTGCAGGGGGCAGGGACTATATTTCAGACTGCTCCCGGGCAAGGTGGAATCATCATGGGTTGAGCGCACTGCAAGAGCAAAACATGGGGTTAGCACTTGTGAAAATCTTTGCCATAATGTCTGAAGGTAATGTTGGGATGTTTGAGAGCAGGAGTGCTAACAGAAATAGCAATAGCAGCTGTAGTAGTTAGTCCTTAACCCAACATAGATCAGACAGAGTAGTTTACCAGAGAATTACAATAATGAGCTGCAGTAGATACTTCATCTGGGAGTTAAAATAGCCTTGCCAGATCAAGCTGATAGGAACTAGCCCTCCTTTCAGTGTGCCTGAAAGAATAAAGCATCAGGTCTTAGCTTCATAACCAAAGCATGTAATGGCTACAATCAGTTACATGACTTTGTTTAATCCTTTTTTGTAGCACAAGCTACCAAGTGCTCACTTTGCAGCAGTACATGAACAGCTTCACCAAAGCACTTTGAGAGACAATATATAGCCAAGTAAAACTCAATATATGCCAACAGAATGGTAGAAATTAGCACTGGGCATTTAGTTACTAGACTATTAGATTTGAGCAAAGTAGTCAATATGAACTAAAGCACAAAACAATCCACATAGCACAATGAGTTACCTTGCTTGTTGAGAGCTGCATGTGGTCCAGGTGTTCAGTTAGGACTTATAGCGCATTCCAATCACGTCGAGTCAACAGGAGACTGATCACCTGACAAGAACTGTCCCTCCTTTCAGCATGCCTGAAACAGCAAAGCATCAAGTCTTAGTTTGCTAATACAAATTAAATAAAAAACACACAATAAATGCTTCTCGCATAACAGCATGTAATGCCTACAAAATGTTACACAACTTTGACATGAGCACTTGTTAATTGTGCCAACAAAAGAAAGCAACCGATGTTACAACTAATTTGTTATAAATGAGAAGCAGTACAAGTAAAAATTATGTGAAAGGCCTTAGTATCATTATTTGTAGCACGTATTGCTAGTAACATCACAAATATGCATTACCTGGTTTAACTGGAGACACTTCAGTGAACACATGTCCAACCTAATACAGAGAGTGTTTGTTTCTAAAAACAGAATACATGAACAGCTTCAATAAAGCACTATCAGAGACAAAATATAGCAAAGTAAAACTCAAAGTAGTCAATACGAACTAAAACACAAAACAATCCAGATAACACAATGAGTTACCTTGCTTGTTGAGAGCTGCATGGGGTCCAAGTGTTCAGTTAGGCCTTGGCCCATCCCAATCACTTAGAGTCTGATCAGGTGACTGATCAGTTGAGAACTGGCCCTCCTTTCAGCATGCCTGAAACAGCAAAGCATCAAGTGTTAGCTTGCTTAAATATAACCACAGCATGTAATGCCTACAAAATGTTTCACAACAAACAACAACAAAAGTTGAAAGGTAGCAACTGATGTACTGCTGCTCATTTATAACAAATTAGTAAGAACAAGTAAAACTTATGTGAAAGGCTTTAACATAGTTATTTGTCACAAGTATTGCAAGTAGCATCACGAATACACATTATCTGGTTTGACTGGAGAAACTTCAGTAAACTCATGTCCAACCTAGCACAGAGAGGGTTTGTGGCGCCAATGCACATTTGCGTCTCCATTAAGCCATGTTTCCTAAAACAAAAACATAATACATGGACAGCTTCAATAAAGCACTTTCAGATGCAATATATCGCCAAGTAAAGGCAATTCAAAACATATGTCAAGAGTAAAATATAGCACTCAGTATTTACTTACTAGAATATTTGATTTTGGCAATAAAACGCAATAGGTTACCTTGCTCAAGTTTTCATTTCTGCCTGGTTGAGAGCTGCATGTGGTCTCAGTGTTCACAGTTGAGTGAAATAGCCTCGTCCAAATCACATGGCATCAATATGTGACTGAGAGGAGGGCCAGTTCTCAGCTAGTCTGCCTGAAACAGCAAAGCATCAGGTGTTAGCTTGCTAAAACAAAACTTCTCACATAACCAAAGCATGTAATGCCTACAAACAGTTTAACAACTTTGTTGTGAGGACTTGATACTTGTGCCAAACAAAATAAAATGATCCTAGTAATTTGTTATAAAAGAGGCAGCAGTACCAGTAAAATCACTTATGTGAAAATCTTTAGCAAGTATTGCTAGTGGTATCACAAATACACATTACCTGGTTTGTCCAGAGAAACTTGGGTGAGCTCATCTCCAACCTAACAGAAAGGGTTTGTAGCAAAGTATATTTGCTTCTCCATTAAGGTATGTTTTCCTAAAAACAGAATACATGAGCAGAATTCAATAGAGCATGTTGAGTGACTATATTGCCAAGTACAAATATAACTAAAAATGTTATGCCAACATATCGGTACAAATTAGCAGTGGGCATCTAGTTAATGGATTAGATTTTGGCAAAGGAGTCACTATGAACTAAAGTAAAAAACAATTCACATAGCACAATGAGTTACCTTGCTTGTTGAGATCTGCATGTGGTCCAAGTGTTCACAGCTGGCAGTTAGAATAGACCCTCCCAATCACAAGGAGTCAACATTTGACTGATCAGCTGAGAAGTACCTGACCCTCCTTTCAGTCTACCTGAAACAGCAAAGCATCAGGTGTTAGCTTGCTAAAACACATCAAATGCTTCTCACATAACGATAACATGTAATGCCAAACAGTTTCAAATTTTTGTCATGAGCACTGGTTAGCTAGCGCTCAAAACACAGAGGAATCAACTGTTATTTCAAATAATTCCTCATAAATGAGGCAGCAGTATCAATAAAATCTCACACGTGACAGGCTTTAGCAGTATCATTTGTAGCAAGGACCACTAGGTAAAGTAGTCAACATGAACTAAAGCACAATACAATCAACATAGAACAATGGGTTACCTTCCTTAAGCTGCCTGGTTTGGAGCTGCAGAGGACTGGCCTTCCTTCCAGTCTGCCTGAAACAGCAAAGCAACAGGTGTTTGCTGGCATTACAAGCTGTGGTTATGTGAGAAGCATTGAATGTGTTTTAGCAAGCCAACAGTTTCACAACTTTGTCATGAGCACTTGTTAGCTATGCTACAAAAAACTAAGGAAGCGACTGTTATTCTTAGTAATCCATCATAAATGAGGCAGGAGTACCAGTATCGTTTGTACCAAGGACTACTAGGCAAAGTAGTCAATATGAACCAAAGCACAATACAATCAACATAGAACAATGGTTACCTTGCTCAGGCTGCCTGTTTTGGAGTTGCAGAGAACTGGCCTTCCTTTCAGTCTGCCTGAAACAGCAAAGAATCAGGTGTTACCTTGCAAAAAACAGATTAAATGCTTCTCACATAACCACAACATGTAATGGCAACAGCTAACTAACCCAAAAAAAGGAACCAGCGGTTATTTCTAGCAATGCATCATAAATAAGGCAGCAGTACCAGTAAAATCTCATGTGGCAAGCTTTAGCATTATCATCTGTAGCAAGTACTGCTAGGCAAAGAAAGCGACATATAACAATGGGTTACCTTGTTCAAGATACCTGGTTTGGAGTTGCAGAGTAGACTCAGTGACAGCTGCATGTGGTCTGAGTGAAGGCTGGACAGTGAGTGAAGGCTCTAGACTGAGTTGCTCCTCATATAGTGCACATCTGAACTGTGATTGGCTAATGAGTTAGCCAATCACATTTGTCACATTAGGGATGCAAATATGGAAACTGTCTACTAGATGCTGCCATTTAGTAAGTATGGAGAAAATTTACAAAGCACCTTTTCATTTCAGGGAAACAGTGAATTTTGAATTTGTAAACATTTGGGAAATCACTAACTTCTCACTCATGAAATAAACAAATACAATAATATAATATAATATAATATAATATAATATAATATAATATATAATATAATATATAATATAATATAATATAATATAATATAATATAAAAATATAACCAGTATTTCTATGAACTGGAAAAAACATAATTGTGAAAAGGGTCCCCCTGATATTCCATATGTTGATCTTAGATAGCCCATCAAAACCTGTACTGGTTTACATCCAATGCGCATATCAGTTCACAGTGTTGGTCCACATTTAGACCCATGGATGGGGCAGAACAGTGAACGTGAAGAACAACGCAAAAGCAAGCAAAAAATTCCACACCATATAGGATACAGTGTGACTGCTGGTATTCTACTACAGTGAAACTGCACACCACTGATGACCCCCAAATATGATGATTTGTTTTTAACTAGTAAGTTTTAAAGTTAACCTTCCTTTCTTCATATTGTGATAAGTACTTGAAACAAGAGAACCTGGCCCTCCAACATGTCAACCTTTGACTGCAGACTACTCACATCTAACTGTGGTGCATGTCCAGTTGACTGGTGGTGACAGTTTATTTGGGCTTTCTAACTGTCTTCTAAACCTTGGTGCACAGAAAATTGCCCAATGACAGCCTTCAATTTGTTAGGGCTTTCTCTCTCCTACTCCGTCTCAGAAATTAATTACTGTAGGGGAGGATCTACAGTCACAACAGCAGTGACACAGTGTATTTTATTATGTCTCCCTTAATAGGGGACGGAATAAGTACTGGTTATATCAGTGGTGATTGAAGCTCAAACCATAAGAAATAAGCTTAAGGGACATATACAGTATGATATACAGTATGATATTAAATACTAAACAATTTTAGGAATCCATGTTATTTATGCTTTAACATCCATTCATCTCACATGCTGGGTCTGTGAGATGTTCAATGAATGAAACCTTTTTTTCATGTGTGTAGTTTACATCAACTCCTTGAAGGATTTACGATGACTTGGGAGTGATTAATTAAAAAACTTGTTTTGGCAACTCTTGGAATACAGGGGTTAGGGCTTTAATAAATGATGATAACTTACAATGCATTCATCTCTGAAGAAAAAAAAAACATTTTCATTTCCTCTGTTGCTACATCTACAAGTTAAAACTATCAAATGCAAAGTGAAAGCCATACTTCAACAACCAGAAACGCTGCCACACATTCTGCATGTGTTACGAGATTCCATCCTGGCTAGAGTCCAGACCTGCCACCAATTTGAAATGTCTGGTGCATTATAATAATAATCAAACTTTATTTGTATAGCACCTTTAATGACATAAAATAAAGCTCAAATTGATTTACATAGCAATAGAGAAAAGAAATGACAAAAAGTAAAATACAATGAAGAGATAAATTATGGCATAAAACATTAAAAATGCAATAGAGTGATGAAAACAATACAGTGACAAGTCAGTTAAAAGCAAGAGCATCAAAGTATGTCTTCTTCTTCTTTTTTTTTTCTTTTTTTTAATTTTTTATCCCACGATTTTGTAACCCATTTTTTCACCCAGTGCCAATTCCTAATGTGATCCTGGGCTCTACACACCCTCCACCAACCTGGGGAGGCAGCGGACTGGCCTCATGCTTCCTTCAATGCATGAGGAGTCCAAGCTGCCTTCTTTTCACCTGACGGGGGGAGTTTCCCTGGTTGGACGTAGCGCATGGAAGGAACACGTTATTCCAACCAGTTCCTGTCCCTGGCAGTTTAGAGTCCAGGATTACAGCATGTTTTTGTGAGGGTATCTACCCTAGGGGACATGGGGAGAACATGTGAGGGTATCTACCCTAGGGGACACGGGGAGAACATGTGAGGGTATCTACCCTAGGGGACACAGGGAGAACATGCAAAATCACACAGAAAGGCCCTTTCGCCAACCCCACCTCGGGTATGGGCACTGATGACGCGGAGGAGCAGACACGCCGCCAGCACCCACAGCGGCGCCCCTAGCGGGAATCGAACCCAGAACCTTCTAGCTGTGAGGCGACAGCACTAACCACTGTGCCACCGTGCCCCTGCATCAAAGTATGTCTTGAGTTGTGCTTTACAAAGGTCTACCGAGGCTGCCTGTCAAAGGTATAGTGGGAGTTTATTCCACGCCATCGGCTCCTAGAAGAAAAAGGCCGCTACACAGTGGTTTTAGTTGCCATTTTTTGGGGCACAGCAAAATGGCCAGCAGTGAAAGAGCTGAAGGTGACCTGGGGCATTATAGACAGTAAGATATTTTTAAAATCAATTCTAAATACAACTGGAAGCCATTGCAGTGAAGCTAGGACAGGCAACCGCTTCGAACATTGCCAAGCAATAATTCCCACGATTCTGTTTATTAGGCCGAGTTCCTCGACAAGGCATATTATCTGGGAGCCAACTGACACAATGATAAGATGAAAACCTGGAAATTCTCGATCCCTAACCCAGAGGCGAGTATTTTGACCAAAATGACCACAATAAAGTAGCTGAATGTGGGTTAAAACAGACTGCAATGTGACACGCTCGTGGTGCATTGCGGGAGGCGGGGCTGAGGACGCTTATCAAGTCAGACCACTGCCAGGCAACATGCCTGGTCGAGGAACTCGGCTTAATAAGCAGCCTACATCTGCTGCAACATGAGTAATATGTTCTCTCATCTCAGTTTTATTTAAAAATCTGGCTGCTTAACTTTGGACAGGTTGTAATCTATCAGTTGTTTTCTTTTGGAGCTCTGAAACAAGTTCATTGCGTAATCAAGCAGGGGGGGGGGCAGAGGCTGAATTGTTTCTCCAGGGTTAGGGAGTTGGGCAGTGGGGGCAGGTAGAGGGGGTAGAGGGCCAGACACCCCCTGAGAGTCCAGGTGACCCAGGGGCCAAATCCTCATCCTCCTCCGTGTCCCCTTCGGTAGCGGTTGTGTCCCCTTCAGAAGTAGAGGTTGTGTCCCTCGCAGAAGTAGACTTTGTGGAACCTGCTGTAATTACATTTTGTTTAGAGTTAGGGTATAGTCACAGACAATTTCCTATCAAATATTATGTTAGAAAACCTATCTGCCTAGATATCTTCTTGTCCCTGTTACAAGTCCTCTTAAAAGAAGAGAAACATCCCCATATCATGATGCTTGCACCACCATGGGATGTTTAACTTACTATGGTGTCGGGCCTAATTATCGCATGCCAGGGATCATGGATCAGTTTGGATACATCAAAATACTTGAAGAGGTCATGTTGCCTTATGCTGAAGAAGAAATGCCCTTGAAATGGATGTTTCAGCAAGACAACGACCCCAAACACACCAATAAGTGAGCAGCTTCTTGGTTCCAGACCAACAAAATTAAAGTCATGGAGTGGCCAGCCGAATCCCCGGTAGAAAACTTGTGGGGTGACATTAAAAATGCTGTTTCTGAAGCAAAACCAAGAAATGCAGAGGAATTATGGAACGTTGTCAAATCATCCTGGGCTGGAATACCTGTTCACAGATGCCAGAAGTTGCAACACAGATGTGAGTCGGTTCTCAAAAACAGTGGCTATACAATTAAATATTAGTTTAGTGATTTGCAGGAATTCTGAATCCTGGATATTTTTCAGTTAATACAGTAAATATTTGAGTTTGTAGAGTAAAGTGCAGTGCTATTTTTTTAACAGCCCAGTGTTCATTTTTCTTCATTTTCTGTAAAGTAATTAAATAATTTCTGCTTTTTTCTTCATGTTTTGATTTAGGATATAATGTGCAGTGTTCCCAATGCATGGAAATAAAAACCACAATAAGGATGTTGGTCTTTGTTCATTTTTTAAACATACTGCTATTATTTTGAACACAACTGTATGTGTTTCTTTTTTTCTCCAGTGCTGTGTAAAGTACTTTGCTTCTTCTCTGACTAAAATTGGAAGGATACAGCTTGAAATTGGAACGATACAGTTTACTAATCTCTGACTAATATTGGAACGATTCAGCTTGAAATTGGAACGATACAGTTTATGAATCTCTAATTAATATTGGAACAATACAGTTTGATATTGGAAAAATACAGTTTACTAATCCCTGACTAAAATTGCAACGATACAGCTTGAAATTGAAACGATACAGTTTAACAATTTGTAACTAAAAGTGGAACGATAAAGCTTTATATTGGAAGGATACAGTTTAATAATCTGACTAATATTGGAACTAATACAGCTTGAAATTGGAACGATGCATTTTACTAATTTCTGACTAAAATTGGAATGATACAGTTTGAAATTGCAATGAATTATTAAAATTAAAGGTAGGGTGAGTGATTTTGAAATTCATCGTGTAGTACCAGCCTGGTGCACTAAGGGCCCCCAAGAGTAGCTACACTATGTTAACCTGCTGCTCGATCCTGATTGGAGGAGAATTCAACCTCCACCTGGGGAACTTTTATTAGCTCCTCTGCTAAAGTGGGGGACAGGGAAACTCCATATATGGTCTGCACACCTTGTAATAGAGCATTTTAACATTACAAAAAAAAATTGGGTAACATCTGACAAAAGTGAAATCACTTCCCCTACCTTTAACCACATTTTAATTCACGTCTTAGCTTGACACACTACCTCACATGTGTGTTTAGTTTTGGCACTAAATAGGCCACATACATCACACACACGTGCATGCACGCAAACGAGCGCGCGAATATAAGCACACAACGCAAGCAAGCAGATATGCTGCAATTATAATGCAACATTGTACTCCGCTTTTGATGGGTGCTGTAAAGGGTAGGACATGAACCCTCCAACATAATTCCCCTGAACTAGTACATTATGATTTGACAGTGGGGAATTTCTCAGAGAATCTGATTCAGCTACATGGCATTCGCAGTCACGGTTGCAAACGAACACCGACGCCACAAAGCATTGTGGGCAAAATTGAGTCCATCAGGTCCGCATCCACGTGAATGGCATTCACATTGACGGTTGCAAACAAGTATGACCGTTATTGTGTATTTAGTACTAGTATTAGCTTAATAAAATATCTGCGACAGCAAACGCCTTTGGCAATTCTGATTTATTTTCACAGACATTTGGAGTTACAGGTTGTTGTGTGCGAGCGTAAGGCGTATCCAAAGCTATAACACCGCAAAGCATCATGGGTAAGGTTGAGTCCATTTCGGCCGAATCCAAGTACATGGCATTCGCAGTCACGGTTGCAGACGAGTAAGACCATTATTATGTATTGTGTACTAATATTAGCGTAATAAAGTATCTGGGACAGCAAACGCCTTTGGCAATTCCGATTTATTTTCACAGACGTTTGGAGTTTGAGGTTATTATTTGCGAAAGTATGGCGTATACAAAGTTGTAAGTGAAACACCGCAAAGCATCATGGGTAAGATTGAGTCCTTACGTTTGCATCAAAGTACATGGCATTTTGTTGCCATTCTGCAGTTCCCCTTTAACACCACAAGGTAGCACTACAGGCTATCAGTTGAATATTTGTTGAATTTAAAGGTAGGGCAAGTGATTTGAAATTGTATTACCAGCTTGGTGCACTAGGGGTGTAGTACCAGCCTGGTGCACTAGGGCACCCAAGAGTAGCTACACTATGTGAACCTGCTGCTCCATCCTGATTGGAGGAGAATTCACCCTCCACCTGGGGAACTTTTATTAGCTCCTCTGCTAACGTGGGGGAGGGGGAAACTCCATATATGGTCGGCATACCTTATAATAGAGCATTTTAACAGATTTTTTGGGGGGTGATATCTGACAAAAGTGAAATCACTTCCCCTACCTTTAACTCACGCAGCAGGTGTTTTGTAGTGTTATACAGGGGTGTAGTGGAGGGGGGACGCGGGGGGACGGCGTCCCCTCACTTCTCACATCTAAAATATTTTTGGGGCAAAAGTAGGCCTATGTTACTCATTTACTTTCATGGATACAATTAGGCATTGTAAACAATCTTTCTCAATATGCTATACTTAATACAAATGCAAGTCTGCATGCACGTGTCAGAAAGGGGAATTTCACTTATTTTCAATATTTTACATTAATATACCTTAGAGATGTTGTGTGGACATAATAAAAAGGTTCCCCCATTCTGTGTTTCTTAGAAATTGAGGTCTGAAAAAAATCATTAGCATGGTGGCTTTTTTCCTGAGAGTGTACAAATGGAACCAAATGGGCCCGCTAGGGTCCATTTGGTTCACATTTGAACACTAAAAAAAAGAATGGGTGCAATTCCCCTTTAAGAGGCGTCCCCCTACTTCTAAAAGTCCCACTACAACACTGATGATATAACAAACATTAGAGCCTTTATGTACTGCAGGCTGAAAGTGTAGCTCTACAGTTATAGTATAGTAAATATTATATATTATTGCAGTGTACAGTATGGTATATTATAGTAAATATGTATTATATATTATCGCTGTGTACATATAGTATAGTATATTATAGTAAATATATATTGGATCCGATATGCCAGGCATTATCATGTGGTGAAATTGTTTTTATATTTTATTTTTTAATACAAGTGCAGTACAAAGTTGTCAGCTTTGTACAGTTCATTACAAAACAATACATGTATGAACTTGACTAAACTAAGATTTGTGTAGTAGCGAAATATATTACACTTCACCACCAAAGAGTTCATTCATTCAGCTGACTGCGCTAGCTCAATGTTGAATAAATATAATACAATAATCCACTAATGTGGATTATTGTATTTAGCACCGTATCACATTTAGCTGGATACAACTGGAACCCCCTCAAGGATCACTGAATAAAATCAGATTCACTTAAAAAACACAGCTTTCAATCTGGATACAGAATGGATGTCATGAGGTCAAGCCATCCGATTTTGCGTATAGGAACGCCCTTTGGTGTTCAAGTACAATAAATAAATACATAAATAAAATAAATAAATAAATTGCTGGTCTATTATGTTATAGTTGACTGTTGAAGAATAGCAGATCTACAAGCTCATAACTTGTAGATTGTTTTTAACTAAAATATTTTACTTCAGGGGGTTTAATGACATCATTCCATTTCAATAGACTGAGGTTTTCATTTTATGGTAAATACAAGAGCTTTATTGTTTAAGGAATATACTTTGTACTTACTTTCTATTTCTAGTTTGACCTCTTGAAATACATTATCTCATAGATACTAATGACTGAAAACAGTTGATCTAAAAGCTCACAACATCTCACACTGCGTCATGCAAATGTGAACTTATAAATTGGTATTTTCAGGTGAGACAATAACCATGCTGGACTTAGAACCTGGTTTTGGACATTCAGATGTCGCCATTTAAAAGCTAACCCAATGCATCATGGTTAATATTTTGCTGAAAAATAAAACCTAACCTAACCCTAGAAAAGAAAACCAAACTCTAACTTCACCACACCAGATAACTTATCAAGTGTGGTTACCATGCCTCCATGGAAGTACAAATATTTGTGTCTGTCGTACAGTGTTGGGGAAGTTACTTTTAAAAAGTAAGGGCATTATAGTTATAGTTACTTCCCTGAAAAAGTAATTAGTTACTTTATTCCTTACTAAATTCTGAAAGTAAGGGCGTTACTTTACTTTACTTTACTTTTTTTAAAACATACAAAAAAGGGGTGTTGTTCTGTGGTATTCATGGTCACAAGTTTAAAGTGGAATTCCTCCCATTTTCAACATTTTACTGACATTAATTAATATGCCTTAGAGATGTTGTTTGGACATGATTCTGTGTTTATTAGAAATGGAGGTTGTGTTTCGCCATGTTAATGATTTTTCTTTTAGGACCTTTTTTGAAAAGGGGTGGAATTCCCCTTTAATGGCAGCATGCTGAGCATGGACTGTAATAAGATTTTCTTTGCTGAGGACAATGCTTGTTGCCCACTAACATAATTTACACTTCACTTCAATGTTTTTGTCCTGGTCCTTTACCACAGTCGTTTTCAACCTTTTTCATACCAGGGCCCACTGTTTATTCTGCATTTGAGCCATGGACCACCATTTGAGGACATTTTGGCCCCACAGACCCCAAAACTAAAGATTTCTTTTGTCCACAATATCAGGCTGGATTTCAAAAACGAAACAGTCAAACATACAGATCCAAATGGACCCGCAAGGGTCCATTTGGTTTCATGTTTACACTCTCAGTTACATCTGGTTAACCAACTTTCCATCATTTAGCCTGAGGACCAACTGTTGAAAACCCCTGCTTTACCAGCAAGAATGTAAAATAATGTTTATATTTCCGCGCTGCAAAGGCTCCAGTCATGCTGCCGTCGTCGTGTCAGTGCGTTTGAGAGCGTATGTTTTATTATTAAGGGTTACAAAGGTACAAAGGGTTGCATAATGCCCAGGTATGTACTAGAGTGAACTAAAGACGATTCTTGGAGAGACGTGAAATAAAAATAAATCTAAAAGTGAACATCATACAATCATAAATTAAATCCATCAGTGAACAACATATTGAAACAGCCCAAACCTCACACCACCACAATCTAAGTGTTAAACCAATACATATATTTGATAACACCCAAGTGTTCTTGTGTTCTACAACCCCAGAAATGTGAGTTCACCTGTGGGAGGAGCATAAAATGCCAACCTGGCTGAAAACACAACCTCCTCCCCTCAGTTGGTGTCGCAGACGTGGTTTCAGTTTCTCGGACGTGTGGCATTTGCTCTCAGTGTCTGAAGCAAGTCGGTTTCCTGCGTCTGCTGTTTCATCCATATGTTGACTTACAGACGGCATTTGTCCTGCGGATCCTCGTGTCTGAGAAACAGAAATAGAAAGATCGATTCATCGATACCCATATATTATAGACTCATAACGCAGTTTCACTGTACACGCCATTTGTACTTCGACACTTCACTAGGACATGTTCCCCGTGTGGATGTTTTATTTTAAGATCTGGGAGGGTGAAAAGGTGGACTATAGGGCCAAAGCCTCCATGCAATCAACATGACCACTGTGTAATACTCACATAAGATACACAAACACACAAAGTCAAATGTCAGAGCAGCTAGCAACGCTCAAAAAGAAAAGATAATGGGCTCGTCTCATCTCCCTTTAGACGCAATTAGAGCATCTAGCATTTGGGAAGAGGAAGATGAAGATTACTAATCTCTGACTAAAATTGGAGCGATAGAGTTTACTAATCTCTGACTAAAATTGGAACGATACAGTTTGAAATTGGAATGATACAGTGTACTAATCTCTGACTAAAATTGGAACGATTCAGCTTAAAATTAGAACGATACAGTTAAATCGTTCGAATTTCAGTCAGAAAAGATTAGAATATGCAGTGCTTTGTGCTTTATAGCAGTGGTTTTCAACCATTTTGACACCACAGCCCACTATTTATTCAGCATTAAAGCCACGGACCACCATTTGATGACATTTTAACCCCACAAACTCCAAAACTAAAGATTTATCTTGCGTTTTTTCACATTACCAGGCTGGATTTGGGAAACAAAACAGTCAAACAGACACACAGCAGAGGTTACTCAAAGAGCTAGTGCACGGCCAGATTCTGTTTAAACCAAACCAACCAAACCTTAGTTTAAACAAAGTTGTCCTTTAATCTCATTAATATGTGTTTCTTTCTTTCTCCAGCGCTCTGTAAAGCACTTTGCTTCTTCTCTGACTAAAATTGGAACGATACAGCTTGAAATTGGAATGATACAGTTCACAAATCTCTGACTAAAATTGGAACGATACAGTTTGAAATTGGAACGATACAGTTTAATAATCTCTGACTAATATTGGAATGATACAGTATTGACCACCGGTTGAAAACCCCTGCTTTATAGTATAGCCGTGTGACATTCTGTTGGCACTAGCTGGGGTTAAAGGTAGGACCGGGGGTGAATATTTAAAGTAAGTGGTCAGAGGTTAAATTCTAAAGGTTCAGTAGATCATGGTTGAAGCCGTTTCAGCAGAACGGTGCTTCAAATAGCGCGCCCCCCCCCCCCCCCCCCCCACACACACACACACACAGTAAAGGTTACTCACAGAGCTCACAGAGCTAGTCCAAAACAACCAAACACTTCCACCTTAGCTTAAACAAAGTTGTCCTTTAATCTCATTAATATGTGTTTCTTTCTTTCTCCAGTGCTGTGTAATGCACTTTGCTTCTTCTCTGACTAAAATTGGAACGATACAGCTTGAAATTGGAATCACACAGTTTACTAATCTCTGACTAATATTGGAACGATACAGTTTGAAATTGGAACGATACAGCTTACTAATGTCTTACTAAAATTGGAGCGTTAGAGCTTGAAATTGAAATGATAGTTTAAAAATCTCTTTTAAAAGTGGAACGATACAGCTTAAAATTGGAACGATACAGTTTAATAATCTCTGACTAATATTGGAATGATACAGTTTGAAATTGTCGCAATACAGTTTACTAATCTCTGACTAAAAATGGAACGATACAGTTTGTAATTGAAACAATATAGTGTACTATTCTCTGACTAAAATTGGAACGATACATCTTAAAATTGAAATGACAGTTTAATAATCTGTCACTAATATTGGAACAATACAGCTTGAAATTGGAACGATGTAGTTTACTAATCTCTGACTAAAATTGGAATGATACAGTGTGAAATTAGAACAATACAGTTTACTAATCTCCGACTAAAAATGGAACGATACAGTTTGAAATTGGAATGATCCGGCTAAATTGTTCGAATTTCAGTCAGAAAAGATTAGAACGATCAACCAAACACTTCCACCTTAGCTTAAACAAAGTTGTCCTTTAATCTCATTAATATGTGTTTCTTTCTTTCTCCAGTGCTTTGTCAAGCACTTTGCTTCTTCTCTGACTAAAATTGGAACGATACAGTTTACTAATCTCTGACTAAAAATGGAACGATACAGTTTAATAATCTCTGACTAATATTGGAATGATACAGTTTGAAATTGTCGCAATACAGTTTACTAATCTCTGACTAAAAATAGAACGATACAGTTTGAAATTCGTCACCTTCTTAATCTCATTAACACTTTGGCTGCTTTCACTCACTTCTAAAAAAAAAAAAAAAAAAAAAATAGTCCCAAAAAAGTGCTTTCGCCCCCTAGTGGCCAAAACTCGGGTATCTCGTGTATAGCAGTAAAGGTGTTAATATGTGTTTCTTTCTTTCTCCAGCGCTCCGTAAAGCACTTTGCTTCTTCTCTGACTAAAATTGGAACGATACAGCTTGAAATTGGAATGATACAGTTCACAAATCTCTGACTAAAATTGGAACGATACAGTTTAATAATCTCTGACTAATATTGGAATGATACAGTATTGACCACCGGTTGCAAACCCCTGCTTTATAGTATAGCCGTGTGACATTCTGTTGGCACTAGCTGGGGTTAAAGGTAGGACCGGGGTGAATATTTAAAGTAAGTGGTCAGAGGTTAAATTCTAAAGGTTCAGTAGATCATGGTTGAAGCAGTTTCAGCAGAACGGTGCTTTAAATAGCGCGCCACCCCCCCCCCCCCCCCCCCCCCCCCCCCCCCACACACACACACACACACACACACACACACACACACACACACACACACACACACACAGTAAAGGTTACTCACAGAGCTCACAGAGCTAGTCCAAAACAACCAAACACTTCCACCTTAGGTTAAACAAAGTTGTCCTTTAATCTCATTAATATGTGTTTCTTTCTTTCTCCAGTGCTGTGTAATGCACTTTGCTTCTTCTCTGACTAAAATTGGAACGATACAGCTTGAAATTGGAATCACACAGTTTACTAATCTCTGACTAATATTGGAACGATACAGTTTGAAATTGGAACGATACAGCTTACTAATGTCTTACTAAAATTGGAGCGTTAGAGCTTGAAATTGAAATGATAGTTTAAAAATCTCTTTTAAAAGTGGAACGATACAGCTTAAAATTGGAACGATACAGTTTAATAATCTCTGACTAATATTGGAATGATACAGTTTGAAATTGTCGCAATACAGTTTACTAATCTCTGACTAAAAATGGAACGATACAGTTTGTAATTGAAACAATATAGTGTACTATTCTCTGACTAAAATTGGAACGATACATCTTAAAATTGAAATGACAGTTTAATAATCTGTCACTAATATTGGAACAATACAGCTTGAAATTGGAACGATGTAGTTTACTAATCTCTGACTAAAATTGGAATGATACAGTGTGAAATTAGAACAATACAGTTTACTAATCTCCGACTAAAAATAGAACGATACAGTTTGAAATTGGAATCATCCGGCTAAATTGTTCGAATTTCAGTCAGAAAAGATTAGAACGATCAACCAAACACTTCCACCTTAGCTTAAACAAAGTTGTCCTTTAATCTCATTAATATGTGTTTCTTTCTTTCTCCAGTGCTGTGTCAAGCACTTTGCTTCTTCTCTGACTAAAATTGGAACGATACAGTTTACTAATCTCTGACTAAAAATGGAACGATACAGTTTAATAATCTCTGACTAATATTGGAATGATACAGTTTGAAATTGTCGCAATACAGTTTACTAATCTCTGACTAAAAATAGAACGATACAGTTTGAAATTCGTCACCTTCTTAATCTCATTAATATGTGTTTCTTTCTTTCTCCAGCGCTCCGTAAAGCACTTTGCTTCTTCTCTGACTAAAATTGGAACGATACAGCTTGAAATTGGAATGATACAGTTCACAAATCTCTGACTAAAATTGGAACGATACAGTTTAATAATCTCTGACTAATATTGGAATGATACAGTATTGACCACCGGTTGCAAACCCCTGCTTTATAGTATAGCCGTGTGACATTCTGTTGGCACTAGCAGGGGTTAAAGGTAGGACCGGGGTGAATATTTAAAGTAAGTGGTCAGAGGTTAAATTCTAAAGGTTCAGTAGATCATGGTTGAAGCAGTTTCAGCAGAACGGTGCTTTAAATAGCGCGCCACCCCCCCCCCCCCCCCCCCACACACACACACACACACACACACACACACACACACACACACACACAAACAGTAAAGGTTACTCACAGAGCTCACAGAGCTAGTCCAAAACAACCAAACACTTCCACCTTAGGTTAAACAAAGTTGTCCTTTAATCTCATTAATATGGGTTTCTTTCTTTCTCCAGTGCTGTGTAATGCACTTTGCTTCTTCTCTGACTAAAATTGGAACGATACAGCTTAAAATTGGAATCACACAGTTTACTAATCTCTGACTAATATTGGAACGATACAGTTTGAAATTGGAACGATACAGCTTACTAATGTCTTACTAAAATTGGAGCGTTAGAGCTTGAAATTGAAATGATAGTTTAAAAATCTCTTTTAAAAGTGGAACGATACAGCTTAAAATTGGAACGATACAGTTTAATAATCTCTGACTAATATTGGAATGATACAGTTTGAAATTGTCGCAATACAGTTTACTAATCTCTGACTAAAAATGGAACGATACAGTTTGTAATTGAAACAATATAGTGTACTATTCTCTGACTAAAATTGGAACGATACATCTTAAAATTGAAATGACAGTTTAATAATCTGTCACTAATATTGGAACAATACAGCTTGAAATTGGAACGATGTAGTTTACTAATCTCTGACTAAAATTGGAATGATACAGTGTGAAATTAGAACAATACAGTTTACTAATCTCCGACTAAAAATAGAACGATACAGTTTGAAATTGGAATCATCCGGCTAAATTGTTCGAATTTCAGTCGGAAAAGATTAGAACGATCAACCAAACACTTCCACCTTAGCTTAAACAAAGTTGTCCTTTAATCTCATTAATATGTGTTTCTTTCTTTCTCCAGTGCTGTGTCAAGCACTTTGCTTCTTCTCTGACTAAAATTGGAACGATACAGTTTATTAATCTTGACTAAAAATGGAACATACAGTTTAATAATCTCTGACTAATATTGGAATGATACAGTTTGAAATTGTCGCAATACAGTTTACTAATCTCTGACTAAAAATAGAACGATACAGTTTGAAATTGTCACCTTCTTAAAATAATCGCCGAAGTCATTTTTTGGCCGTTTTTTGCGATATACTGTATATTATACAGAATTTTATACTGTATAATATACAGTATATCGCAAAAAATGGCCAAAAAATGACTTAGGCGATTATTTTAAGAAGGTGACGAATTGAAACAATATAGTGTACTATTCTCTGACTAAAATTGGAACGATACATCTTAAAATTGAAATGATAGTTTAATAATCTCTCACTAATATTGGAACAATACAGCTTGAAATTGGAACGATGTAGTTTACTAATCTCTGACTAAAATTGGAATGATACAGTGTGAAATTAGAACAATACAGTTTACTAATCTCCGACTAAAATCGGAACGATACAGTTTGAAATTGGAATGATACAGCTAAATTTTTCGAATTTCAGTCAGAAAAATTAGAACGATGCAGTGCTTTGTGCTTTATAGCAGTGGTTTTCAACCATTTTGACACCACAGCCCACTATTTATTCAGCATTAAAGCCACGGACCACCATTTGATGACATTTTAACCCCACAAACTCCAAAGCTAAAGATTTATCTTGCGTTTTTTCACATTACCAGGCTGGATTTGGGAAACAAAACAGTCAAACAGACACACAGCAGAGGTTACTCAAAGAGCTAGTGCACGGCCAGATTCTGTTTAAACCAAACCAACCAAACCTTAGTTTAAACAAAGTTGTCCTTTAATCTCATTAATATGTGTTTCTTTCTTTCTCCAGCGCTCCGTAAAGCACTTTGCTTCTTCTCTGACTAAAATTGGAACGATACAGCTTGAAATTGGAATGATACAGTTCACAAATCTCTGACTAAAATTGGAACGATACAGTTTAATAATCTCTGACTAATATTGGAATGATACAGTATTGACCACCGGTTGCAAACCCCTGCTTTATAGTATAGCCGTGTGACATTCTGTTGGCACTAGCTGGGGTTAAAGGTAGGACCGGGGGTGAATATTTAAAGTAAGTGGTCAGAGGTTAAATTCTAAAGGTTCAGTAGATCATGGTTGAAGCCGTTTCAGCAGAACGGTGCTTCAAATAGCGCGCCCCCCCCCCCCCCCCCCCCCACACACACACACACACACACACAGTAAAGGTTACTCACAGAGCTCACAGAGCTAGTCCAAAACAACCAAACACTTCCACCTTAGCTTAAACAAAGTTGTCCTTTAATCTCATTAATATGTGTTTCTTTCTTTCTCCAGTGCTGTGTAATGCACTTTGCTTCTTCTCTGACTAAAATTGGAACGATACAGCTTGAAATTGGAATCACACAGTTTACTAATCTCTGACTAATATTGGAACGATACAGTTTGAAATTGGAACGATACAGCTTACTAATGTCTTACTAAAATTGGAGCGTTAGAGCTTGAAATTGAAATGATAGTTTAAAAATCTCTTTTAAAAGTGGAACGATACAGCTTAAAATTGGAACGATACAGTTTAATAATCTCTGACTAATATTGGAATGATACAGTTTGAAATTGTCGCAATACAGTTTACTAATCTCTGACTAAAAATGGAACGATACAGTTTGTAATTGAAACAATATAGTGTACTATTCTCTGACTAAAATTGGAACGATACATCTTAAAATTGAAATGACAGTTTAATAATCTGTCACTAATATTGGAACAATACAGCTTGAAATTGGAACGATGTAGTTTACTAATCTCTGACTAAAATTGGAATGATACAGTGTGAAATTAGAACAATACAGTTTACTAATCTCCGACTAAAAATAGAACGATACAGTTTGAAATTGGAATCATCCGGCTAAATTGTTCGAATTTCAGTCAGAAAAGATTAGAACGATCAACCAAACACTTCCACCTTAGCTTAAACAAAGTTGTCCTTTAATCTCATTAATATGTGTTTCTTTCTTTCTCCAGTGCTGTGTCAAGCACTTTGCTTCTTCTCTGACTAAAATTGGAACGATACAGTTTACTAATCTCTGACTAAAAATGGAACGATACAGTTTAATAATCTCTGACTAATATTGGAATGATACAGTTTGAAATAGTCGCAATACAGTTTACTAATCTCTGACTAAAAATAGAACGATACAGTTTGAAATTCGTCACCTTCTTAATCTCATTAATATGTGTTTCTTTCTTTCTCCAGCGCTCTGTAAAGCACTTTGCTTCTTCTCTGACTAAAATTGGAACGATACAGCTTGAAATTGGAATGATACAGTTCACAAATCTCTGACTAAAATTGGAACGATACAGTTTAATAATCTCTGACTAATATTGGAATGATACAGTATTGACCACCGGTTGCAAACCCCTGCTTTATAGTATAGCCGTGTGACATTCTGTTGGCACTAGCAGGGGTTAAAGGTAGGACCGGGGGTGAATATTTAAAGTAAGTGGTCAGAGGTTAAATTCTAAAGGTTCAGTAGATCATGGTTGAAGCAGTTTCAGCAGAACGGTGCTTTAAATAGCGCGCCACCCCCCCCCCCCCCCCCCCCCCCCCCCCCCCCCACACACACACACACACACACACACACACACACACACACACACACACACACACACACACAAACAGTAAAGGTTACTCACAGAGCTCACAGAGCTAGTCCAAAACAACCAAACACTTCCACCTTAGGTTAAACAAAGTTGTCCTTTAATCTCATTAATATGGGTTTCTTTCTTTCTCCAGTGCTGTGTAATGCACTTTGCTTCTTCTCTGACTAAAATTGGAACGATACAGCTTAAAATTGGAATCACACAGTTTACTAATCTCTGACTAATATTGGAACGATACAGTTTGAAATTGGAACGATACAGCTTACTAATGTCTTACTAAAATTGGAGCGTTAGAGCTTGAAATTGAAATGATAGTTTAAAAATCTCTTTTAAAAGTGGAACGATACAGCTTAAAATTGGAACGATACAGTTTAATAATCTCTGACTAATATTGGAATGATACAGTTTGAAATTGTCGCAATACAGTTTACTAATCTCTGACTAAAAATGGAACGATACAGTTTGTAATTGAAACAATATAGTGTACTATTCTCTGACTAAAATTGGAACGATACATCTTAAAATTGAAATGACAGTTTAATAATCTGTCACTAATATTGGAACAATACAGCTTGAAATTGGAACGATGTAGTTTACTAATCTCTGACTAAAATTGGAATGATACAGTGTGAAATTAGAACAATACAGTTTACTAATCTCCGACTAAAAATAGAACGATACAGTTTGAAATTGGAATCATCCGGCTAAATTGTTCGAATTTCAGTCGGAAAAGATTAGAACGATCAACCAAACACTTCCACCTTAGCTTAAACAAAGTTGTCCTTTAATCTCATTAATATGTGTTTCTTTCTTTCTCCAGTGCTGTGTCAAGCACTTTGCTTCTTCTCTGACTAAAATTGGAACGATACAGTTTATTAATCTCTGACTAAAAATGGAACGATACAGTTTAATAATCTCTGACTAATATTGGAATGATACAGTTTGAAATTGTCGCAATACAGTTTACTAATCTCTGACTAAAAATAGAACGATACAGTTTGAAATTCGTCACCTTCTTAAAATAATCGCCGAAGTCATTTTTTGGCCGTTTTTTGCGATATACTGTATATTATACAGAATTTTATACTGTATAATATACAGTATATCGCAAAAAATGGCCAAAAAATGACTTAGGCGATTATTTTAAGAAGGTGACGAATTGAAACAATATAGTGTACTATTCTCTGACTAAAATTGGAACGATACATCTTAAAATTGAAATGATAGTTTAATAATCTCTCACTAATATTGGAACAATACAGCTTGAAATTGGAACGATGTAGTTTACTAATCTCTGACTAAAATTGGAATGATACAGTGTGAAATTAGAACAATACAGTTTACTAATCTCAGACTAAAATCGGAACGATACAGTTTGAAATTGGAATGATACAGCTAAATTTTTCGAATTTCAGTCAGAAAAATTAGAACGATGCAGTGCTTTGTGCTTTATAGCAGTGGTTTTCAACCATTTTGACACCACAGCCCACTATTTATTCAGCATTAAAGCCACGGACCACCATTTGATGACATTTTAACCCCACAAACTCCAAAGCTAAAGATTTATCTTGCGTTTTTTCACATTACCAGGCTGGATTTGGGAAACAAAACAGTCAAACAGACACACAGCAGAGGTTACTCAAAGAGCTAGTGCACGGCCAGATTCTGTTTAAACCAAACCAACCAAACCTTAGTTTAAACAAAGTTGTCCTTTAATCTCATTAATATGTGTTTCTTTCTTTCTCCAGCGCTCTGTAAAGCACTTTGCTTCTTCTCTGACTAAAATTGGAACGATACAGCTTGAAATTGGAATGATACAGTTCACAAATCTCTGACTAAAATTGGAACGATACAGTTTAATAATCTCTGACTAATATTGGAATGATACAGTATTGACCACCGGTTGCAAACCCCTGCTTTATAGTATAGCCGTGTGACATTCTGTTGGCACTAGCTGGGGTTAAAGGTAGGACCGGGGGTGAATATTTAAAGTAAGTGGTCAGAGGTTAAATTCTAAAGGTTCAGTAGATCATGGTTGAAGCAGTTTCAGCAGAACGGTGCTTTAAATAGCGCGCCACCACCCCCCCCCCCCCCCCCCCACACACACACACACACACAGTAAAGGTTACTCACAGAGCTCACAGAGCTAGTCCAAAACAACCAAACACTTCCACCTTAGGTTAAACAAAGTTGTCCTTTAATCTCATTAATATGTGTTTCTTTCTTTCTCCAGTGCTGTGTAATGCACTTTGCTTCTTCTCTGACTAAAATTGGAACGATACAGCTTGAAATTGGAATCACAGTTTACTAATCTCTGACTAATATTGGAACGATACAGTTTGAAATTGGAACGATACAGCTTACTAATGTCTTACTAAAATTGGAGCGTTAGAGCTTGAAATTGAAATGATAGTTTAAAAATCTCTTTTAAAAGTGGAACGATACAGCTTAAAATTGGAACGATACAGTTTAATAATCTCTGACTAATATTGGAATGATACAGTTTGAAATTGTCGCAATACAGTTTACTAATCTCTGACTAAAAATGGAACGATACAGTTTGTAATTGAAACAATATAGTGTACTATTCTCTGACTAAAATTGGAACGATACATCTTAAAATTGAAATGACAGTTTAATAATCTGTCACTAATATTGGAACAATACAGCTTGAAATTGGAACGATGTAGTTTACTAATCTCTGACTAAAATTGGAATGATACAGTGTGAAATTAGAACAATACAGTTTACTAATCTCCGACTAAAAATAGAACGATACAGTTTGAAATTGGAATCATCCGGCTAAATTGTTCGAATTTCAGTTAGAAAAGATTAGAACGATCAACCAAACACTTCCACCTTAGCTTAAACAAAGTTGTCCTTTAATCTCATTAATATGTGTTTCTTTCTTTCTCCAGTGATGTGTCAAGCACTTTGCTTCTTCTCTGACTAAAATTGGAACGATACAGTTTACTAATCTCTGACTAAAAATGGAACGATACAGTTTAATAATCTCTGACTAATATTGGAATGATACAGTTTGAAATTGTCGCAATACAGTTTACTAATCTCTGACTAAAAATAGAACGATACAGTTTGAAATTCGTCACCTTCTTAAAATAATCGCCGAAGTCATTTTTTGGCCGTTTTTTGCGATATACTGTATATTATACAGAATTTTATACTGTATAATATACAGTATATCGCAAAAAATGGCCAAAAAATGACTTAGGCGATTATTTTAAGAAGGTGACGAATTGAAACAATATAGTGTACTATTCTCTGACTAAAATTGGAACGATACATCTTAAAATTGAAATGATAGTTTAATAATCTCTCACTAATATTGGAACAATACAGCTTGAAATTGGAACGATGTAGTTTACTAATCTCTGACTAAAATTGGAATGATACAGTGTGAAATTAGAACAATACAGTTTACTAATCTCAGACTAAAAATGGAACGATACAGTTTGAAATTGGAATGATACAGCTAAATTGTTCGAATTTCAGTCAGAAAAATTAGAACGATGCAGTGCTTTGTGCTTTATAGCAGTGGTTTCCAACCTTTTTGAAACCACGGCCCACTATTTATTCAGCATTCAAGCCACAGACCACCATTTGATGACATTTCAACCCCACAAACCCCAAAACCAAAGATTTATTTTGCATTTTTTCACATTACCAGGCTGGATTTGGGAAACAAAACAGTCAAACAGACACACAGCAGAGGTTACTCAAAGAGCTAGTGTACGGCCAGATTCTGTTTAAACCAAAACAACCAAACACTTCCACATCAGTTTAAACAATGTTGTCCTTTAATCTCATTAATATGTGTTTCTTTCTTTCTCCAGTGCTGTGTAAAGCACTTTGCTTCTTCGCTGACTAATATTGGAACGATACAGCTTGAAATTGGAACGATACAGTTTAACTAATATTAGAACGATACAGTTTGAAATTGGAAAAATACAGTTCACTAATCCCTGACTAAAAGTGGAACGATACAGCTTGAAATTGAAATGATACAGTTTAATAATTTGTAACTAAAAGTGGAACGATACAGCTTAAAATTGGAACGATACAGTTTAATAATCCGACTAATATTGGAACGATACAGCTGAAATTGGAATGATGCATTTTACTAATGTCTGACTAATATTGGAACAATACAGCTTGAAATTGAAACGATGAAGTTTACTAATCTCTGACTAAAATTGGAGCGATACAGTTTGAAATTGGAATGATACAGTGTACTAATCTCTGACTAAAATTGGAACGATTCATCTTAAAATTAGAACGATACCGTTAAATGTTTCGAATTTCAGTCAGAAAAGATTAGAATATGCAGTGCTTTATAGCAGTGGTTTTCAACCTTTTTGACACCACAGCCCACTATTTATTCAGCATTAAAGCCACGGACCACCATTTGATGACATTTTAACCCCACAAACTCCAAAACTAAAGATTTATCTTGCGTTTTTTCACATTACCAGGCTGGATTTGGGAAACAAAACAGTCAAACAGACACACAGCAGAGGTTACTCAAAGAGCTAGTGCACGGCCAGATTCTGTTTAAACCAAACCAACCAAACCTTAGTTTAAACAAAGTTGTCCTTTAATCTCATTAATATGTGTTTCTTTCTTTCTCCAGCGCCCTGTAAAGCACTTTGCTTCTTCTCTGACTAAAATTGGAGCGATAAAGCTTGAAATTGGAACGATACAGTTCACAAATCTCTGACTAAAATTGGAACGATACAGTTTGAAATTGGAACGATAGAGTTTAATAATCTCTGACTTTTATTGGAATGATACAGTATTGACCACCGGTTGAAAACCCCTGCTTTATAGTATAGCCGTGTGACATTCTGTTGGCACTAGCTGGGGTTAAAGGTAGGACCTGGGGTGAATATTTAAAGTAAGTGGTCAGAGGTTAAATTCTAAAGGTTCAGTAGAAACAGTGTTCATGGTTGAAGCAGTTTCAGCAGAACGATGATTCAAATAGCGCCACCCCCCCCCCCCCCCCCCCCCCCCCCCCCCCCACTTCCACCTTAGTTTAAACAAAGTTGTCCTTTAATGTCATTAATATGTGTTTCTTTCTTTCTCCAGTGCTGTGTAAAGCACTTTGCTTCTTCTCTGACTAAAATTGGAATGAAACAGTTTACTAATCTCTGACTAATATTGGAACGATACAGTTTGAAATTGGAACGATACAGCTTACTAATATCTGACTAAAATTGGAGCGTTAGAGCTTGAAATTGAAATGATAGTTTAAAAATCTATTTTAAAAGTGGAACGATACAGCTTAAAATTGGAACGATACAGTTTAATAATCTCTGACTAATATTGGAATGATACAGTTTGAAATTGTCGCAATACAGTTTACCAATCTCTGACTAAAAATGGAACGATACAGTTTGTAATTGAAACAATATAGTGTGCTATTCTGACTAAAATTGGAACAATACATCTTAAAATTGAAATGACAGTTTAATAATCTGTCACTAATATTGGAACAATACATCTTGAAATTGGAACGATGTAGTTTACTAATCTCTGACTAAAATTGGAATGATACAGTGTGAAATTAGATCATTACAGTTTACTAATCTCAGACTAAAAATGGAACGATAGTTTGAAATTGGAATGATACAGCTAAATTGTTCGAATTTCAGTCAGAAAAGATTAGAACGATGCAGTGCTTTGTGCTTTATAGCAGTGGTTTCCAACCTTTTTGAAACCACGGCCCACTATTTATTCAGCATTCGAGCCACAGACCACCATTTGATGACATTTTAACCCCACAAACCCCAAAACCAAAGATTTATTTTGCATTTTTTCACATTACCAGGCTGGATTTGGGAAACAAAACAGTCAAACAGACACACAGCAGAGGTTACTCAAAGAGCTAGTGTACGGCCAGATTCTGTTTAAACCAAAACAACCAAACACTTCCACCTTAGTTTAAACAAAGTTGTCCTTTAATCTCATTAATATGTGTTTCTTTCTTTCTCCAGTGCTGTGTAAAGCACTTTGCTTCTTCTCTGACTAAAATTGGAATGATACAGCTTGAAATTGGAACGATACAGTTTACTTATCTCTGACTAATATTGGAATGATACAGCTTGAAATTGGAACAATACAGTTTCTCCCTATATACCAAGTCTCTCGGGACTATCATCACTGCCCACAACCTATCCTACCACTGCTATGCCGACGACACACAACTGTTTCTGTCCTTCCCTCCCTCTGCTACCCATGTGGAAGAACGGATCACTGCATGCTTGGCCGACATCTCACAGTGGATGACGTCCAACCACCTGAAGCTGAACCCGGACAAAACCGAACTACTATTTTTCCCCGCTAAGTCCTCCCCCTTACAGGAGTTAACCATATCTGTTGATAACGCCATGGTAACCTCAGCCCCTACGGCAAAAAACCTTGGTATTGTCCTGGACAGCCAGCTCTCATTTAAAACACACATCGCAGCTGTCACCCGATCCTGTAGGTTCACACTCCACAACATCAGACGGATTAGACCCTTCATCACCCAAGAGTCAGCCCAGCTTCTCATCCAGACAACAGTCATATCTAAACTGGACTACTGTAACTCCCTCCTTACTGGTCTACCGGCATGTGCACTTAAGCCCCTCCAATTGATCCAAAATGCTGCAGCCCGTCTGGTCTTTAACCAGCCCAAATTCTCACATGTCACTCCGCTTCTCCGCTCCCTCCATTGGCTCCCAGTCGCTGCACGCACAGTGTTCAAAACTCTCACGCTTGCATTCAAAGCAACCAAAGGTTTGACTGCACCTTACCTCAGTGGCCTCATAAAACCCTACAAGCCCTCCCGTGCACTCCGATCAGCCGACACTGGGAAGCTGGCAGTAGCCCCACTAAAAACGCCTGGACAACGCTCCACGCGCCCCAAGCTCTTCTCCCTCCTGGCCCCAAAACTATGGAATGAACTTCCCCCTGCAATCAGGACCTCAGACTCACTACCTATCTTCCGCCGCAGTCTTAAGACACACCTCTTCAGACTCCATCTCAGCCCATAGCACTTGTATTATATACCAACCTACAGTACTTGCTGCAATGACTTATATAGGTTGCCTAATGTATTACAATGTTTTTTAGCGCTTCATTGTATGTTGTAAAATGTATTGTAAATCCAGATTAAATTGTAAACTTTTTTCACCATTGTAAGTCGCTCTGGATCAAGAGCGTCTGCTAAATGCCTAAATTGTAAATTGTAAATTGTACAGTTTACTAATCCCTGACTAAAATTGTAACGATACAGCTTGAAATTGAAACGATACAGTTTAATAATTTGTAACTAAAAGTGGAACGATACAGCTTAAAATTGGAACGATACAGTTTAATAATCTGACTAATATTGGAATGATACAGCTGAAATTGGAATGATGCATTTTACTAATCTCTGAATAATATTGGAACAATACAGCTTGAAATTGAAACGATGAAGTTTACTAATCTCTGACTAAAATTGGAGCGATACAGTTTACTAATCTCTGACTAAAAATGGAACGATACAGTTTGAAATTGGAATGATACAGTGTACTAATCTCTGACTAAAATTGGAACGATTCAGCTGAAAATTAGAACGATACAGCTAAATCGTTCGAATTTCAGTCAGAAAAGATTAGAATATACTGTGCTTTGTGCTTTATAGCAGTGGTTTTCAACCTTTGTGACACCACAGCCCACTATTTATTCAGCATTAAAGCCACGGACCACCATTTGATGACATTTTAACCCCACAAACTCCAAAACTAAAGATTTATTTTGCATTTTTTTCACATTGCCAGGCTGGATTTGGGAAACAAAACAGTCAAACAGACACACAGCAGAGGTTACTCAAAGAGCTAGTGCACGGCCAGATTCTGTTTAAACCAAAACAACCAAACCTTAGTTTAAACAAAGTTGTCCTTTAATCTCAATTATATGTGTTTCTTTCTTTCTCCAGTGCTGTGTAAAGCAATTTGCTTCTTCTCTGACTAAAATTGGAACGATACAGCTTGAAATTGGAACGATACAGTTTAACTAATATTAGAACGATACAGTTTGAAATTGGAAAAATACAGTTTACTAATCCCTGACTAAAATTGAAATGATACAGCTTGAAATTGAAATGATACAGTTTAATAATTTGTAACTAAAAGTGGAACGATACAGCTTAAAATTGGATCGATACAGTTTAATAATCCGACTAATATTGGAACGATACAGCTGAAATTGGAATGATGCATTTTACTAATCTCTGACTAATATTGGAACAATACAGCTTGAAATTGAAACGATGAAGTTTACTAATCTCCGACTAAATTGGAGCGATACAGTTTACTAATCTCTGACTAAAAATGGAACGATACAGTTTGAAATTGGAATGATACAGTGTACTAATCTCTGACTAAAATTGGAACGATTCAGCTGAAAATTAGAACGATACAGCTAAATCGTTCGAATTTCAGTCAGAAAAGGTTAGAATATACAGTGCTTTGTGCTTTATAGCAGTGGTTTTCAACCTTTTTGACACCACAGCCCACTATTTATTCAGCATTAAAGCCACAGACCACCATTTGATGACATTTTAACCCCACAAACTCCAAAACTAAATATTTATTTTGCGTTTTTTCACATTACCAGGCTGGATTTTGGAAACAAATCAGTCAAACAGACACACAGCAGAGGTTACTCAAAGAGCTAGTGTACGGCCAGATTCTGTTTAAACCAAAACAACCAAACCTTAGTTCAAACAAAGTTGTCCTTTAATCTCATTAATATGTGTTTCTTTCTTTCTCCAGTGCTGTGTAAAGCACTTTGCTTCTTCTCTGACTAATATTGGAACGATACAGCTTGAAATTGGAATGATACAGTTTAACTAATATTAGAACGATACAGCTTGAAATTGGAACGATACAGCTTACTAATCTCTGACTAATATTGGAACGATACAGTTTGAAATTGGAACGATACAGCTTACTAATGTCTGACTAAAATTGGAGTGATAGAGCTTGGAATTGTAATGATAGTTTAAAAATCTCTAATTAAAAGTGGAACGACACAGCTTAAAATTGGAACGATACAGTTTAATAATCTCTGACTAAAAATGGAACGATACAGTTTGTAATTGAAACAATATAGTGTACTATTCTCTGACTAAAATTGGAACGATACATCGTAAAATCGAAATAGTTTAATAATCTCTCACTAATATTGGAACAATACAGCTTGAAATTGGAACGATGTAGTTTACTAATCTCTAACTAAAATTGGAATGTTACAGTGTGAAATTAGAACAATACAGTTTACTAATCTCAGACTAAAAATGGAACGATACAGTTTGAAATTGGAATGATAAAGCTAAATTGTTTGAATTTCAATCAGAAAAGATTAGAACGATGCAGTGCTTTGTGCTTTATAGCAGTGGTTTCCAACCTTTTTGAAACCCCGGCCCACTATTTATTCAGCATTCAAGCCACAGACCACCATTTGATGACATTTTAACCCCACAAACTCCAAAACTAAAGATTTATTTTGCGTTTTTTCACATTACCAGGCTGGATTTGGGAAACAAAACAGTCAAACAGACACACAGCAGAGGTTACTCAAAGAGCTAGTGCACGGCCAGATTCTGTTTAAACCAAAACAACCAAACACTTCCACCTTAGTTTAAACAAAGTTGTCCTTTAATCTCATTACTATGTGTTTCTTTCTTTCTCCAGTGCTGTGTAAAGCACTTTGCTTCTTCTCTGATTAAAATTGGAATGATACAGCTTGAAATTGGAACGATACAGTTTACTAATCTCTGACTAATATTGGAACGATACAGCTTGAAATTGGAACGATACAGTTTAATAATTTGTAACTAAAAGTGGAACGATACAGCTTAAAATTGGAACGATACAGTTTAATAATCTGACTAATATTGGAATGATACAGCTGAAATTGGAATGATGCATTTTACTAATCTCTGAATAATATTGGAACAATACAGCTTAAAATTGAAACGATGAAGTTTACTAATCTCTGACTAAAATTGGAGCGATACAGTTTACTAATCTCTGACTAAAAATGGAACGATACAGTTTGAAATTGGAATGATACAGTGTACTAATCTCAGACTAAAATTGGAACGATTCAGCTGAAAATTAGAACGATACAGCTAAATCGTTCGAATTTCAGTCAGAAAAGATTAGAATATACAGTGCTTTGTGCTTTATAGCAGTGGTTTTCAACCTTTTTGACACCACAGCCCACTATTTATTCAGCATTAAAGCCACGGACCACCATTTGATGACATTTTAACCCCACAAACTCCAAAACTAAAGATTTATTTTGCATTTTTTTCACATTGCCAGGCTGGATTTGGGAAACAAAACAGTCAAACAGACACACAGCAGAGGTTACTCAAAGAGCTAGTGCACGGCCAGATTCTGTTTAAACCAAAACAACCAAACCTTAGTTTAAACAAAGTTGTCCTTTAATCTCAATTATATGTGTTTCTTTCTTTCTCCAGTGCTGTGTAGAGCAATTTGCTTCTTCTCTGACTAAAATTGGAACGATACAGTTTACTAATCTCTGACTAATATTGGAACGATACAGCTTGAAATTGGAACGATACAGTTTAACTAATATTAGAACGATACAGTTTGAAATTGGAAAAATACAGTTTACTAATCCCTGACTAAAATTGAAATGATACAGCTTGAAATTGAAATGATACAGTTTAATAATTTGTAACTAAAAGTGGAACGATACAGCTTAAAATTGGATCGATACAGTTTAATAATCCGACTAATATTGGAACGATACAGCTGAAATTGGAATGATGCATTTTACTAATCTCTGACTAATATTGGAACAATACAGCTTGAAATTGAAACGATGAAGTTTACTAATCTCCGACTAAAATTGGAGCGATACAGTTTACTAATCTCTGACTAAAAATGGAACGATACAGTTTGAAATTGGAATGATACAGTGTACTAATCTCTGACTAAAATTGGAACGATTCAGCTGAAAATTAGAACGATACAGCTAAATCGTTCGAATTTCAGTCAGAAAAGGTTAGAATATACAGTGCTTTGTGCTTTATAGCAGTGGTTTTCAACCTTTTTGACACCACAGCCCACTATTTATTCAGCATTAAAGCCACAGACCACCATTTGATGACATTTTAACCCCACAAACTCCAAAACTAAATATTTATTTTGCGTTTTTTCACATTACCAGGCTGGATTTTGGAAACAAATCAGTCAAACAGACACACAGCAGAGGTTACTCAAAGAGCTAGTGTACGGCCAGATTCTGTTTAAACCAAAACAACCAAACCTTAGTTCAAACAAAGTTGTCCTTTAATCTCATTAATATGTGTTTCTTTCTTTCTCCAGTGCTGTGTAAAGCACTTTGCTTCTTCTCTGACTAATATTGGAACAATACAGCTTGAAATTGGAATGATACAGTTTAACTAATATTAGAACGATACAGCTTGAAATTGGAACGATACAGCTTACTAATCTCTGACTAATATTGGAATGATACAGTTTGAAATTGGAACGATACAGCTTACTAATGTCTGACTAAAATTGGAGTGATAGAGCTTGGAATTGTAATGATAGTTTAAAAATCTCTAATTAAAAGTGGAACGACACAGCTTAAAATTGGAACGATACAGTTTAATAATCTCTGACTAAAAATGGAACGATACAGTTTGTAATTGAAACAATATAGTGTACTATTCTCTGACTAAAATTGGAACGATACATCGTAAAATTGAAATAGTTTAATAATCTCTCACTAATATTGGAACAATACAGCTTGAAATTGGAACGATGTAGTTTACTAATCTCTGACTAAAATTGGAATGTTACAGTGTGAAATTAGAACAATACAGTTTACTAATCTCAGACTAAAAATGGAACGATACAGTTTGAAATTGGAATGATAAAGCTAAATTGTTTGAATTTTAATCAGAAAAGATTAGAACGATGCAGTGCTTTGTGCTTTATAGCAGTGGTTTCCAACATTTTTGAAACCACGGCCCACTATTTATTCAGCATTCAAGCCACAGACCACCATTTGATGACATTTTAACCCCACAAACTCCAAAACTAAAGATTTATTTTGCGTTTTTTCACATTACCAGGCTGGATTTGGGAAACAAAACAGTCAAACAGACACACAGCAGAGGTTACTCAAAGAGCTAGTGCACGGCCAGATTCTGTTTAAACCAAAACAACCAAACACTTCCACCTTAGTTTAAACAAAGTTGTCCTTTAATCTCATTACTATGTGTTTCTTTCTTTCTCCAGTGCTGTGTAAAGCACTTTGCTTCTTCTCTGATTAAAATTGGAATGATACAGCTTGAAATTGGAACGATACAGTTTACTAATCTCTGACTAATATTGGAACGATACAGCTTGAAATTGGAACGATACAGTTTAACTAATATTAGAACGATACGGTTTGAAATTGGAAAAATACAGTTCACTAATCCCTGACTAAAAGTGGAACGATACAGCTTGAAATTGAAACGATACAGTTTAATAATTTGTAACTAAAAGTGGAACGATACAGCTTAAAATTGGAACGATACAGTTTAATAATCTCTGACTAAAAATGGAACGATACAGTTTGTAATTGAAACAATATAGTGAACTAATCCCTGACTAAAATTGGAACGATACAGCTTGAAATTGAAACGATACAGTTTAATAATTTGTAACTAAAAGTGGAACGATACAGCTTAAAATTGGAACGATACAGATTAATAATATGACTAATATTGGAACGATACAGCTGAAATTGGAATGATGCATTTTACTAATCTCTGACTGAAATTGGAATGATACCGTGTGAAATTTGAACGATACAATTTACTAATTTCTGACTAAAATTGGAATGATAGTTTGAAATTGCAATGAATTATTAAAATTGAAATGATAATAATCTCTAACTAAAAGTGTAATGATACAGTTCAAAGGTGGAACAATACAGTTTAATAATCTCTCACTGATATTGGAACGATACAGCTTGAACTTGGAACAATAGTTTACTAATTTCTGACTAAAATTGTAATGATACAGTTTGAAATTGCAATGATACAGTTTACTAATCTACTCTGACTAAAATTAGAACGATACAGCTAAATCATTTGAATTTCACTCAGAAAAGATTAGAATATGCAGTGCTTTGTGCTTTATAGCAGTGTTTTTCAACCTTTTTGACACCACAGCCCACTATTTATTCAGCATTTTAGCCACGGACCACTATTTGATGACATTTTAACCCCACAGATCCCAAAACTAAAGATTTATTTTTCGTTTTTTCACGTTACCAGGCTGGTTTTGGGAATCAAAACAGTTCAAAACATACAGTTCAGAATTACCAAATGTGGGTCCATTTGGTTTCATTTTTATGCTCTCAAAGAGTTATATCTGGTTAACCAACTTCGCTTCATTCAGCCTTAGAACCACTATACACTAGGAACTCTCTCAAGGACCACTACTGGTCCCCAGACCACCGGTTGAAAACCCCTGCTTTATAGTATGGCCGTGTGACATCCTCTTGGCACTAGCTGGGGTTAAAGGAGAATTCCACACCAAAAGTTTTTCTGCATCTTCATTTGCAGTTATTTCTTTTTTTGAAAAAAAACTTCAGAGAGCAGCGTTGGCTTGACCATCGGGCGTACCGGGAGGTCTCCCGGTGGGCCGCAAGCCGCGTGGGCCGGTCGAAAGGCCGCTCAATATAAACAAAACAGCGGAGAAAAAAATGCTCTCCCAAAATTTGAATCATTACGGTACTAATGTCCGACAGTGCGCCACTTTTGCGCGTTTACCACATGGCTTACCACCGGCCCATGGGGTGGATGGGCCGGCCCACATCATGTGTTTACAAACACGGCCCGGCGGCCGCCGTACCATCATATGTCCCTCTTTCAGGCGCTCGAGCGCTTCACTTTATGACCCGCAATGTCGCAACACTTCTGCCTCTTCAGGCTCCAGGCTCTAGGCTCTGGGCTGCGCTGCACGGAGAAGCTGTGGCTGGCAAGCTGCCAGCACACGGCACTAGAAAAGACGTGTGATAGTGATAGATAGAGAGTGATAGAGATTAACACATCATGTCTATCGGCGTATAAATAGTAAGGTTATTAAATCCATAGAACCGCAGCCGCGTCCTCCTCTTTCAACAATGGCACGGCTTTTGGGCAAAGTTAGCAATGGGCTAACTTACCATCGTCAACCCATCATCATCATCATAAGGCATCGTTTACCAGACGAATTGAGATAGGTTTCTTCACAGCGAAAAGTCAACAGAACACTTTGTCATCATGCAAGTTTAAAGCAAGTTTATCTTTTTCCTTCAACATAAAAAAATAGCCAATAATAGGTTGTTCAGGAGTGAAAATGACATCATTGTGTTTTGTAGACAAGACTTGTAGAGTCATGCCTGCAGATAACAAACCATTGATTATGAGTGTACTATCTATTTGTATTATTAAATATTCCATTTCCCCACCATAAATGTATAGGCTAGTGGCTACCTAAACTAAATGGACCCTTATAGATGTGTAACTCTTGAGAGAGCATAACATGAAACCAAAATGGACCCTTGTGGGTCCATTTGGTTTTGATGTGCTTTATTAGGACTGTAGTAGATAATAAAAAATGCACCACTTTAAAAAATTGTAAACAGATCGGACCATGTTCAAATTCCCCCTCCCATAGCTGAAACCCCCATCTTTACTTTCTCTAATAACAACCTAAAAATGATCCTTGGTTGATGTTTTAGGTTGTTCTTTAAAGGATAACAATAGGTGTAGATGGTTTAGTCTGCTGCAACATAATATATAATTTAATTAACATTACATCTGGCTGCTACTACTAATAATAGTATGGATAACAGATATTGTGCACTCTTTCTCTCCTATATTCTCCCAACTTGGTATTTGTTTTAATCTAATGTTTGTGAAAATGTCATTGAGACATTAAGCCATATAGTCAGACTATGCGGGGGGGGGGGGGGGGGGGTTCCAATCACAAAATCACTGGCCTTTCAGTTTCATCCATGATAGCTATTAAACACTGAAAAGTGATAAAACAGCACATGTTTTCTCTTGCTGTGTGTAATGAGTAATATATACAGTATACTGCATATTTAGCCATCACATTGTTGGCCAAATTGTCAGATCATATTACTCTTATTCTCCATTCATTGGCTAACTAACATAAGTTCTGATTACATGCAGACACATTTTTGCAAATAATCATGTTCATGCTTCATCAATTCATAACAGTCAGGCCTGCTACTTATCTTCTGTCTAGGTTTGTGATATTCAGTCACCCTGGATATTATTCTATGGCTATTGGTCTATTATATTATTCTTAATTTGTATATGTTCAGTTTGGGCTGCTTGCTCCTGTGCCTTTTTGGAGGGAACTAGATTGCTGCCATTCCGCCAGTGCCATCATGATAGTTTCATTGTACCTGTATCAGTGAGTGACAAATGGGTCTTCTATCTTTGATCCTTTTGCCAGCATCATCATTGTGAGAGCAACAAAGGGCTGTGTAGGTGCCTGTTGCTTTGTATAAGTTATATTGTTGCGTAAAAGTAGTGGTATTATGCCTTGTTTGTGTGTGTGTGTGTGTGTGTGTGTGTGTGTGTGTGTGTGTGTGTGTGTGTGTGTGTGTGTGTGTGTGTGTGTGTGTGTGTGTGTGTGTGTGTGTGTGTGTGTGTGTGTGTGTGTGTGTGTGTGTGTGCTGACAGAGCGGGAGTAGAGTTCCTGCTATTTGCCCGCTGGTTGTGGTGGGCCGGTCTGGGTCAAATTCGCGTTAAAATGTCCGGGCCAAATTTTCCCCCCAGTCCAACCCTGTCAGAGAGAAGAATAAAGCAAACAGACAGCTGCTAGAGGGTTTACTCACCACACCAGGCTGAAATGTTACTTGTTTAGGGGCCACTTGGGGCCGGGCCAACTTTTCCAGGCCGTTGATATCATTATAAACACCATTGATAATCTATATCTATACCTTGCAACACAAGACTCACTCAAGACAAACTCTTTCAACTTGATTGTCAGGACTTAACTTGCATTCTGCATTGACACAGACAATCCCAGTCACCCACCTTAAGGATAAGAGCCATTAGCAAAGCTGCAGTCTAGCCGTTTGTCATTCACACGGTTTCCAAGAATACACTTTCCACTGGAACTCTCCTGGCAAACATCAGGGTGGCAGGTTAGGGTTAGGGCAGGCCCACAGAACTGCTCGTCTGACTGCCAGTGTAAAACGGGACTGGTAACATTAATATTCTGGAAAGGGAAGTAATTTTATAGCTTAGTAAAGGGGCTCATTTCCCCCTCTAAGGTCTATGTATGAAGTCCCGCTACGCTTTCTGGGATTCTCTGATTGGAATATCTTTGCCGTAACATCAGATTCCCTAAACAATCACTAGCCATCAGCGCACCAATCAGGAGAGGGGGGTTTACTCAAACGAAGCCATTCAACGGGTCTATAACTTGCTACTGAGTTCCCCGTATTCAATGGCTGCGACAACGGACGCAGAAGGAAGCACAATAATTTGGTATGACGGTATGACGTAGCTGTGCGGGCAGATAACCACGCTGTGCCAAAGCTGGGGCTAACCCTAACCGTAAATGGTATACCATACCATTTTGGCATACCATTTTCACTATTTACACTCTGAGTCAAAAGGGTGGGAGAGGAGGGTGCAGTAAGAATATACAAGCATGGTATAGAAAGAGTCAAACATTTCAAGTTATTGGGACTATGGTTTGATGAGAGATTGACGTGGAATATGCACTCCAGAAAGTGGAGGATAAATGTAAAAAGGTTATAAACATAATGAGATGCCTAGTTGGCAGGGAATGGGGGGCGGACAGAATGGCATTAAGAACAATATACAACGGGCTAATCAGAGCATCCATAGATTATGGGAGTGTGGTATATGGGTCAGCAGCAGAGACGCATCTGAAAAAGATAGATGTTATACAGTATAGAGCATTAAGAATATGTACAGGAGGTTTTAAAACAACGCCAACAGCAGCTCTACAAGTAGAAATGGGGGTCATGCCGGCGGATTTGAGGAGAATGCAGCTCTCTATGAATTATTTGATCAATCTAAAAGGACATGCTGAGGAGCATCCTGCGCAGGACACTCTAAGGCCTTGTTGGGAGAAAGAGAAGAGAGAGGTTAAAAATTTTGGTTGGACAGCAGAACAGAGAGCGACAGAAATTGGATTAGAGCAGTTGGAAGTCAGCCAAACCGTGCCAAGGCCCGCACTCCCTCCCTGGATTCTTCCAGATGCAGCAGTAGATTTCACAATTCTAGAGAAGAGGAAGAAAGATAGAGAATTTGTGTGCAATGCTAGGACTGTACAAGAATGCATAGTTTTATGGCTATGTAAATGTATATACAGATGGCTCAAAGAGCAGAGACAGAAAAGTGGGAGCAGCGTTCTATGTTCCAGAGTTCAAGGTACGAGTGGGGAAGAGAGTAAATGACGAGGTGTCTGTGACTGTGTACACAGCAGAGATGCTGGCGGTGTTACTGGCTGTGCAGTGGGTGGAGGAAGTGAGACCGTTGAAAATAGTAATATGTTCCGACTCAAGCTCAGTGCTAAATAGTCTACAGTCTAATAAATCAGAAAGCAGGCCGGATATATTAATAGAAATTAAGCAGATTTTATACAGAATAGAAATGATGGGATTAACTGTGGTATTTCTATGGGTTCCAGCACATATTTGAGTTAAAGGGAACGAAGAGGTGGATAAAGTGGCAAAGGAAGCAACAAGGAGACACATTTTTGCAAATAATCATGTTCATGCTTCATCAATTCATAACAGTCAGGCCTGCTACTTATCTTCTGTCTAGGTTTGTGATATTCAGTCACCCTGGATATTGTTCTATGGCTATTGGTCTATTATATTATTCTTAATTTGTATATGTTCAGTTTGGGCTGCTTGCTCCTGTGCCTTTTTGGAGGGAACTAGATTGCTGCCATTCCGCCAGTGCCATCATGATAATTTCATTGTACCTGTATCAGTGAGTGACAAATGGGTCTTCTATCTTATATAACAAGGAGGGAGGAAATTGAAATGACAGTGAGAATCAGCAAGATGGAGGGGAAAAGTATCATTAAAAGGAAGATGAAGGTCAGCTGTAAGAAATGATATTTACACTCTGAGTCCAGATAGAAGTGCAATGACAATTTAATTAACTTCATAACTTAACCCACTACCTCACGTGAGTGTTTACTGTTCGCTATAAATAGGCCCCACATACATTTCAAGGCCCCACGAACATTTCACGCATGCACGTAAACATACATGCGTGCATACACATGCGCATGAACACACACGTGTGCATGACCAGCACATCACGCACATGTGTACATGAGCACGTGCGCACACATGCATGCTTGCATGCACAGATGCGTGGCCTCACGCATGGGTGCGTGCAAGTGCATGCATGCGCAAGCGCGTGCATGCGCAAGGTGCTTGATCCCTTCAAAAGGAATCCAGAGCACTTGAATTTTGAGGTTTAACACTGGAGAATTTCTCTGAGTATTTGATTCAGGCACATGGCGTTCTAAGTCACGGTTGCGACACCGCAAAGCATTGTGGGTAAGATTGAGCATTGTGGGTAATTGACTCTATCTTACCCACAATGCTTTGCGGTGTCTGTGTTCATTTGCAACCGTGACTTTGAACGCCATGTGCTTGAATCAGATCCTCAGAGAAATTCTCCAGTGTCAAAGCTCAAGGTGTGAGTGCTTTGGAGATCTCTTGAAGGGTCAAGCACTCTCTTTTACAGCATCCAGAGAGGCCCCGATTAGCCTGTTACACAGTCAGCCCGCGCTGGCCTCTCGCGGGCGATAGTGAGGTGGTCTCACGAGAAGTCGTGCATAACTGCAACTTCGCGGCGCCTGACTTCTCGTGAGACCACCCCACTATCGCCCGCGAGAGGCCAGCGCGTGCTGGCTGTGTAATAGGCTAATTGGTTCAGCTGCGACATGCTTTAAGTTGGTGCGTTTTGTGTGCTTTGTGCGCGCATGCGTGCAAGCACGCGTGCGTGCGCACGAGCCCATGTACGCGTGTGCATGTTTATGCACGTGTAGGGTAACATTGAGTCATTACTCCGCATTAACACCACAAGGTGGCGCTACAGACTAACGTCTGTTGAATTTCCCTCACGCAGCAGACAAACATCCTCCTCCATTATTTCCAATGGATTATTCCACACTGGCACTAAGAGACGCTTCATTGGTCTCACGATGCTCCGATATGTCAAAGTTCTCTTCCCAGGCATTATCACGTGCTGAAAGTGTTTTTATTTTTATTTTACTACAAGTGTACAAAGTTGTCAGCTTTTTACAGTTCATTACCAAATAATACATGTATGAACATGACTAAACTAAGGTGGGTGTAGTAGTGAAATATACAGTATTACACTTCACCACCAAACAGTTAAAGAAGAATAAAATAATAACTACAATAATCGACTAATGTGATAGGCAATTAGCAGACAATAAAACAAAGATACACAATTAAACAGCACCCTCAGTGATACACACTTTTACAGGAATCACTTTTTTAACCAATGACCCTAACCCTTTCCAAAGCATTTGCATAATATTTAACCCAATTTCCAGACCTACAATTCAATCATTCAGCACCATAATTCTTATAATACTTCTTATAATAAATAAGATCTCATGACACTTTAGAATTTACTTCAGTCCCAATTAACTGTGAAAAAGTATGAAAGTTTCTTAAATAATAAAGAAATGTTTGGGACTGTGATGTTTAATGAAATCATTCCATTTCAATAGACTGAGGTTTTCATTTTATGATAAATACGAGAGCTTTATGGTTTAAGGAAGATACTTTGTACTTACTTTCTACTTCTAGTTTGACATCTTGAAATACACATCTTATAGCTACTAATGACTGAAAAACAGTTGATCTAAAAGCTCACAACACCTCACACTGCGACATGCAAATGTGAACTTATAAATCGGTATTGTCAGGTGAGATAATAACCATGCTGGACTTAGAACCTGATTTTGGGCATTCATGTCACCATTTAAAAGCTAACCCAATCCATTACGGTTAATATTTTGCTGAGAAATAATACCCAACCCTATGAAAGAAGACCTAACTCGAACTCAACACACCACATACATAACTTAACAAATGTGGTTACCATGTCTCGATGGAAATACAAATATTTCTGTCAGTCGTCCAATAGTTGCTCCCTAGATTAAAAGGAATATTATATTGTATATATCTGTAAAGCAGGGCTCAGTCACACTTTAAGCACACATACTAGAGCAAGGGTGGACAATTATTTTTCCCAAGGGGCCAAATGAGATACATAAAATATTGTGGAGGGCCAAGACTAAAGGCTGAACTAAAGTCTGTGTAATATTAATTTAATTTCAAGATAAAAGTAAGAGTAAGACCAAACATTTTGACACCAGGGCCCTCTATTTATTCAGCATTTGAGCCATGGACCACCATTTGATGGCATTTTAGCCCCACAGACCCCAAAACTAAAGATTTACTTTGTTTTTGCCCACAATACCAGGCTGTATTTCACAAACAAACCAGTCAAACATACAGATCAAAATGACCATTAATTATTTTACATTCTCTGATTGTGTAGATTTGAGCTAATTCAGATGATGAATATTCTAACTCTTGAGAGTGTGAACATAAAACCAAATCAAGCCATTCTCTCAAGGACCTCTGGTGGTCCCTGGACCACTGGTTGAAAACCATGGTACCCTTTCACAGGCCGGTCAGAGTCAGCCAAAGGGCTGCATTTGGCCCCCGAGACGCGTAATGCCCAGGTATGTACTAGAGTGAACTAAAGACGATTCTTGGCGAGACGTGAAATAAAAATGAATCTAAAAGTGAACATTATACAATCATAAAATAAATCTATTAGTGAACAACATAGTGACACAGCCCAAACCACCACCATCCAAGTGTTAAACCAATAAATATATTTGATAACACCCAAGTGTTTCAACCCCAGAATTGTAAGTTCACCGGTGGGAGAAGCATACAATGCCAACCTGGCTGAAAACACAACCTCCTCCCCTCAGTTGGTGTCACAGACGCAGCTGCAGTTTGTCGGACGTGCAGTCTTTGCTCTCAGTGTCTGAAGTCAGTTTCTTGCGTCTGCCGTTTCATCCACATCCTCGTGAGCCTTGTGTCTGAGAAACAGAAATAGAAAGACTGATTAATCGATAACCTATATAGAATCATGTCGCAGTTTCACTGCGCAAGCCATTTGTCTTCGACAAATAGCTTGCACAGGTATTAGGAGTTGTTTGTTTACATGTGCCTCAAACAGAGCGGGACAGTAGAGTATCTGCTATCTGCTTCTCGGTTGTGGTGGGGCGGTCAGGGTTAATATTAAGGTAAACTTTAAGGGAAAAAAATAAAATGAGTTGATGATGTGTTACTTTCAGTATCTTTTAGTTCTGGAACTCTAGCTATGCTTTATGCCAGGGGTTTTCAACATATGGTCCTGGGACCACCGGTGGTTCCTGAGAGGATTCCAGGTGGTCCTGGCCCAGGCTAAATGATGGACAGTTGGTTAAACAGAGTCTTTGAGAGTGTAAAAACGAAACCAAATAGTCCCTTGCGGGTCCATTTTGCTTCATGTTTACACTCACAAGAGTTCATCATGTGAATTATCCCAAGTCTACACAACTAGAGAATGTAGAAGATTAATGGCCATATCGATCTATGTTGCCTATGTTTGCCTGTTTTGTTTCCCGAATTCACCTTGGAATTGTGGTCAAAGAAATCTTTAGTTTTGGTGTCTGTGTGGCTAAAATGTCATCAAACATTAACCCTAACCCGTGGATCAAGTTCTGAATAATAGATAGTGGGCCCTGGTATGAAAAAAGGTTGAAAACCACTGCTTTATGCTTATTATATTAGCATTTAAATCAAAAACATGGATATTTTCTGAGGTAAATGAATTCGTTATTGTCATAATTAGTACGCTCTTAAATGTGTTTGCATACACAGGCATATGAATATATGTATTTATGCAATAAACTGAAGTTTGTTCAAACTCATGTGCTGTTGTGTGGTGATTGCTATTTTGAGTATTTGCATTTTAAGGGATTTATAATTTGTTATAATTCATTTTAGAAGAAAATAAGCTACATAAGTCAAACCAAAAATAAATAAAAGGCTAATAAAATCCCTACACGTAGTAGCATTATGGGTGAATGTCATAGCACTTGTTATGAATGCAAGCAATATATACATATAAATGTGTATCTTACAACCAACAAATGTATAACAAGCTATTTATAATGGCACAAATACATAGGCCAAGTCTGCATGCAGACGCATGCCTTTAGGCCTGGCAGAGATAAGGGAATACAACTTGATAACAGGTTTTTACACAGCCACAGCCAGTCATTTGAATCCATTATTCTCAGGCTGGCCTCATATCTCTACACTTCAAAGTGTACAGATTGTTGAGAGATGTTTACACTCTCAAGAGTTAAAATATTCATCATGTGAATTACCCCAAGTCTACACAACAAGAGAATGTAAAAGAATGGTCATTTTGATCTGTATATTTGCCAGCTTTCTTTCTGAAATCCAGCCTGGAATTGTGGAAAAAGCAAAATAAATATTTAATTTTGGCATCTGTGGGGGTAAAATGTCATCAAATGGTGGTCCTCCGTGGCTCAAATACTGAATATATAGAGGGCCCAGGTATCAAAATGGTTGGTCTTACTCTTACTTTTATCTTGAAATTAAATTAATATTACACAGACTTTAGTTCAGCCTTAAGACGTGACCCTTCCCCAATATTTTATGTATGTATGTATTTTATATATTTTATTGGCCTCTTGGGAAAAACAATTGCCCACCCCTGGTCTATTCTATAATTTAAGATAATGAGAAACTCACTGGAATATTGCTCTGGTTGTGTTTGTCTATTCATTGTATATTCCAACATGGACATGGACCAAAAATGAGTTTTATTGTGACTTTTACAAGTGACAACTGACTGTTGGCAAATAGTCTGCTTTTTAAGTGATGACACCCACGGGCGCCGACACGGGGGGACGAGGGGGACAGTTGTAGGGGGGCCCGAAGCCAGGGGGGCCCACTAAAAGCTTGGATTAATAAGGTTTTATTTCAAATAAAACCTTATTTGAAATAAAACCTTATTTTAGGCATGGGCATTATGGGCAGCCGCCCAGGGCGGCATCGTGGGGGGGCGGCATAGCGAAGCAAAAAAAAAAAAAAAAGAAAGAAAGAGATCCGCTATTCCGCCATTTATTGTCATTCCATGGATCTACAAGTATTGCGCCCACTTGCGCAGATCAGCGCACAGAAAATGGTAATATCGTGCAATTCAGCGTGTGTGTATGTGTCCTGGGCGTGCGAGAGGGGGGGGGGGGGGGGGGGACCGCTTGACTTATACGTTAAAGAATGCGCTCTCCGTATTAAAGTTTAAGATTTGAAAAGGTCCCAGTTCACTGGCGAATGGCGAGAACAGTATTTACGATACAGTAAATGAAATCTTACCTCACAGGGTTTCTTGGGAAGCCCTGCTTTTTTCCCCTTTTCCCTGTTTTTTTCAACTGTGGCCATTTCAAATCTCAAAACTTTAACATGGAACTCTATGGAAATATGGAGCGCATTCTTTCTGTCAGTGTCTTCGTGCAGCAGGTGCACTAATTAGTGGGGACTTTCCCCAGTGGTTAAAGGAGAATTCCACACCAAAACATATTAGGAGCAATCTACCTTGATTCCTGTGACATGCATAATAATGCTCTTGATTCTTGTCATAGATGCCCCCTTTTCTACATTTCACCCTGAGGTCCCCCTCCCTCCAATGCAGTTTGCATTATAGCTACTTATTCATTGAATTAACTGAAACTATAGTAGGCTATAAAGCATAAACTCAAATGCAATCAAGACTAATAATAATAATAAGGGTAATAACAATAATAATAATAATGCCACCCCATGGAAGGCTACTTTTTGCATGTGTGTTTTATAGCCTACTTTGCTTAGATATTATATATTATAATAGATATAATGTTATATTATAATAGATATAATGTATTATTATTCTGAAAAAATAAAATAAGAGAAAAGGAAATCACACCTGTGTGAAGAAGGTGGTGTCAAGGTGACATGCATGCTCACTAGATGGTGATATCTACTCAGAAGGTTTATGTATTTCCTCAGACCCAAAACAAATTAGAGAAAACATTGCTTGAGTGTCTCATTTGTTTCATATCACCAAATGATAACAATATGGAAAAATGCACTCTAGGTTCTGTAGGTAGCTTATAACACATAGCCTAATGTGTTTCTATGGGCGATGGTCTTGTTTAGTCTTGAGTGGTGGAGTAGAGGTGGTCGTTGGGTTGACCCCCCCCCCCCCCCCCCCCCCCCGCGCCTCCAGGAAGGGGGGCCCATGTCAAAAAGCTGTGCAGGGGGCCCAGAATTGCTAGCAGCGCCCCTGATGACACCCAAACATAAACAATGAGTATTCTATTGAGTTTCTCATGAATTATGAAATAGACAACAAGTTTGAATTTCTACACCATCATGTTCAAAAGTTATCCTCAACAAAACTACTTGCCAATATTTAGGCAGGTGTGGATTACCAGTAGAAGTTGACTGGTTTGTCCATAGAGCCCATACTTTTTTGACTTGAGAGCTATTTTCAAAATGAGCGGCTCAACAAGATCTTCACATCAGAAATGTGATTGTTCCATTACTGAAAATCCATTTCAAGAACTCTAGAAGGTTTGAGCTTTGAAATAGTGGTGATGGTGTTACTTACTGTTACAGTGTTTTAGAATAATGCACTTATAATGAAAAATAGAGGGGAGAATTGGAAGGTTTTGCTGTATATGCTACTGCTACTGTTTGAAAACAGTATCTGAGGTTTGAGTTGACAGTTATGTGATCTTGAGTTTAGTTTTTGCACCCAAAACTAAGAACCTTCACGGTATTGTCCACCATTGGGAAAGAGAACTGGCAAAACGTTGGTCAAAATAACAATTATTCTCCATTTTATAATTGTGTGGACTCTTGAAAATTAAGCAATTCAGATGTTTAAATAAAACTTATAATTTAACTCTTGAGAGGGTAAAATGAAACCAAATAGACCAACATGATACGGTAAATTACTGCAAGTGTTTAAATATTTTGCATTTATTTGGCTTAGTTATTTTCGGTGTTGCTCCAGTGTAGGGGGGCCTTTGGAAAAAAAGAATAAAACATCAAGCGACTCACCTCTGAGTGGACCCCTGGTCTGTCTCTGTCAGGATGGTGATGGTCTCTGGGTGGTCCCTGGTCTGTCTCTGACAGGATGGTGATGGTCTCTGGGTGGTCCCTGGTCTGTCTCTGACAGGATGGTGATGGTCTCTGGGTGGTCCCTGGTCTGTCTCTGACAGGATGGTGATGGTCTCTGGGTGGTCCCTGGTCTGTCTCTGACAGGATGGTGATGGTCTCTGGGTGGTCCCTGGTCTGTCTCTGACAGGATGGTGATGGTCTCTGGGTGGTCCCTGGTCTGTCTCTGACAGGATGGTGATGGTCTCTGGGTGGTCCCTGGTCTGCCTCTGTCAGGATGGTGATGTGTCCAGGCTGGGTGTTAGTTGGGGGTCCTCCAGGTGAAGTCTTCCTGTGGTCCAGAAGTGCACTAATGCGACACAAGCCAGGATTCCATAAAACCTTTGCAAAAATAGGAAGAGTACGTTAATTAAGTCGAAAAAAGAAAGAAAAAAAAAAAGCGACTCATGGGAGTCTAGGGGAAAATAAAATAGGTTCATGAAATAAGCAATAGGTGGCACAGTTTTGCCATTAACGTGATAAGTATGGTTTTTGAAGTCATTTTAGGCTTTACAGAACATACACACCCTCCACCAACCTGGGGAGGCAGCAGACTGGAAAATGAGTGTTGCAATTCTATAATTAAATGAAATAAATAGGTTGTCTGTGTATGTTTTAAGGTTCAAAGATCTCAGTGCAACTATTCCTAAAATGATGACATGTGTCTGTGGCATGCTTGTATTCTACCAAGTGCCAATAACAATATTGCATATACTATACAGTAACTTTACAAACACTAGACATTATGCTGCATTTTAAGCAAGCTGTATAGCAGTTTTCCCTAGTTTTGTCCATGGAAATCTTCCTGGCAATGCCGTAAGCACAACTGTCTGGTTGCTTAGACTGCTGATTGTATGCCATGGGTTCAACTCCTGAGCCCATTGTTGCATGCCCTCCTATCAATCAAGACAAAAAGACCCCCAAAAACACCTTTAAAAAGTTACTCTCCACTTTTGAAACCCATATTTTATAACCTAGTCATAGTTCTAATGCATTAACCTAGTCATAGTTCTAATGCAGGGATATCAAACTCAAATACACAGTGGGGTAGAATAGAAGCATTGGAACAAGTGGAGGGATGGAGTTTCAACACAGGGGCACAAGGTTACACTTACCATGTCCCGTTTCCTGTTCCATAATCCTCACCAAGCACTGCTTTCATAGTAAAATGAGAAAGTAAGTCAATCTGTAAGTAAAAAAGTAAAACATTTAGGTGCATTCATTTTTTTTTTATCATGAAGTGTGCAATATGACCAGTTATAATATTGAATGAAATATCCCACGGGCTGAAGATAATTCTTTCAGGGGCCAGAGTTGGCCCCCGGGCCTTGAGTTTGACCATTATTTTTTTGGCATTTGAGCCATTACCACCTTTGCCTAGAATTATCCGCTCTGACCAAAAAAGCCTCTTTTTCGCTTGGGAGACCAACTGGAACGCACTCAAGGACCACTGAAGATCTCCAGTCCACTGTTTGAAAACCACTGCTTTATAGCATACACACACGCAACAAAAATATAAACGCAACACTTTTGTTTTTGCCATTTCTCTCAAGCACTGTTCACAAATCTGCCTAAATGTGTGATATTGAGCACTTCTGCTTTGTTAAGATAATCCATCCCACATCACAGGTGTGCCACATCAAGATGCAGATGTCACATCATGGTTAGTGCACATGTGTACCTTAGACTGTCCACAATAAAAGGCCACCCTGAAATGTGCAATTTTGTTTTGCCTTATTTGGTGTATGGGCCTCCGAACCAGTCAGTATCTGGTGTGTCCAGTATCCGGTGTGTGAAGTTGCTGGATATTAGTGGGAACTGGTACTCGCTGTCGAAATGGCAATAATGTGGTAATAATGTGTTATTACCATTTTGACAGTGTGTACCAGTTCTTCCCACTAATATTCAGCAACTTGACACAGCCATTGAAGAGGAGTGGAGCAATATTCCACAGGCCACAATATTGACAATCTGATAAACTCTATGCGAAGAAGATGTGTTGCACTGCATGAGGCAAATAGTGGTCACACCAGATACTGACTGGTTCTGAGTCCCATACGCCCAACACGGCACAAAAAATTGCACATTTCAGGGTGGCCTTTTATTGTGGACATTCTAAGGTACACATGTGCACTAACCATGATGTGACATCTGCATCTTGATGTGGCACACCTGTGAGGTGGGATGGATTATCTTAACAAAGCAGAAGTGCTCAATATCACACATTTAGGCAGATTTGTGAACAGTGTTTGAGAGAAATGGTAATATTTTATATCTGGAATGAACTGTAGGTCTTTAAGTCCATCCCCTGAAAAATGGGAGCAAAAACAAAAGTGTTGTGTTTATATTTTTGTTGAGTGTATAATAAAATTGCAAACAACAAAAAACATCCTAACCACAAAGAATTGTATAGGCCAGTACAAAACACTGCACATTCCCTTACAGTATTCTGCCATATACACGTGACAGATCAAACAGTGAGGTTGGTAGAACTGTACTGCAGGACCACCTTGTATTCATATCCCTAATGGTTTTCACTCATCCCTGTCCTTCATCACAGTTTTTTCCCCCACAATAGCTTCATCAGCTTGTTTCCAAAAGCTGGTTTGCAACAAGCTGATGCTGTGACCCAAACGGCAGGAGCTATATCTCCTGTTGCCGTGTGAGGCAACTTGATATACCAGTACACTACCTGGACATGACTAGTATGTCACAGGGGCCCTAATCGAACCTTTCAGAGATCAAACCCCCAACCTTCCAGTCTCAGAACAGACACCAACTGAGCGGTTGAGGATGCAGTGCCCCTTACGGGTATGCAATTCTGAGAGTGTATACAAAATGGAACTAAATGAAAGCATTGTTCCTTGAAATTAAAACATTTTAGAACCTCTGTGCTACACTATATGAAGCAGCTACTTAGTTAGTAGGCTATAAGTAGCGATAAGTCTCAGGTAGCTCATCTAATCTCTCTATCTGAGACATATAGGGTGAACTGTCCTGGAGCAAGACACTGACTGAACCCCCGATGTGTGGGTTGGTGCCTTGCATTTTTTTCATCTCTGATCAGTGTATGAATGTGTGAGTGGGTGAATGTATTGTACAAGCTATGTAAAGGTGTGTGTGAATGTTATGCACAATCTACAGCATGTGAAGTGTCTCGGATACTAAATGCACCATCTGTATCTTCTGTACGAGCCACAATTAAGTTTACAGTAGACTTCACGCATGCCAAATTGCTGTGGAAAAGGGTGGAGGCAAGTCACTGACATATAAAAGAACAGACTACCATTGTACAGAAGAAGCTGAGTTTGATCTGACGGGGAGGTTGGAGTTCCATACACTGGCCATGCCGTTTAGGGCCCTCCATGCAAGTGTCTTCCTCACTTTCTTATCCTTCCTTCCTTCCTTTCTTCCTTCCTTCCTTCCTTCCTTCCTTCCTTAAGCACACTGCACAGTGCACTTTTAAATCTAAAGTTAACTTGGCTTGCTTGTATGATATCACATGATAGCAGTGTCTCATTCAGTTTAAATTCCTGAGATAACTGCTCCAGCACCAAATAATATCAGTTATTTCAGGAATTATAGGCCACACCCACTTAATCAACCAATTTAATTGGACACAGGTTTGTTTAATCTATAATAAGGAATGTCCAAAAATGTGTTATGACATTTGATTGTGCTATTGAGTGACAGAGTTCTTTTTGGAATTAATGAAAATCCGCCTATAGAGAAAAATAACAAAATGCCAAAAAATATAAAAAGCTACTCCTCTGGAAGGTCTATCATATTTTAATTTACTTATATTGACCCTATGAACATTTTAGTGTAGGTAAGGTTTTGCCCCATCAAGTGGTACCGAGATCCTGTCTAGCCTATGGACTACTGGACACTCAGAGGGCACAGCCATCACCTCAGTGGAGGCTGTTGAAACACACATTTGGTGGAGTAATAAACCAGTATTTCATAATTCACTTAATCCCTTAAATAAACTCTGAGACGCTGCTTTAAGAAGCTTTGTGGTCTGCACTCATCACATCACTTTACTATAGTCGGAGAGTAGCAAGAGTTATGTTGTTACAGTACAGCCTGCCATGCAGTAGAATAGGAAGTTTAGTCAATCTGTGTGTGTGCGCGCTCGCACATGCCTGTATTGTGTTCCACTCACAGTGCACAGGTCCTGGTTTGCCACATCAGGGCAGGAGGGCTTTATCTTCCAGGAGTTTCCAAACAGCTCTGGCGTCAACTCCATGTTGCCCTGCAGCATGGTGAAGTCACTGTCTGCGTCTGTTACTGCACAAACTCCCCACAGACCTTTTAGGCACATGTACACAGACACCACTGACATGTATTAGTACAGACATGTAGCATATAAATGTTGCCCCCCATCGTTCCTGATGCATCTTAAAGTAAAAATTGGAAAATCCTGCAGAATTGTGATTGCCTCAGGCTAAATGTAATCAAGGCCGAGGTCATGACACATAACATCCCCAAGAACAACTGCACCTAACAATAGGAGTTACTGTGCTAAAGAAAGTCAATGACTTTACATACCAGGGCACAGGGGGCAGCTCTGCAGAGAGATTCTTCAAGAGGAAATCACTTGCCCAGAGAACCATTAATGGTATATGCATTGTGTAGTACTACTAACTTTTTATTGCATTATGAGCAGAGTAAGGCAGACATTACTCTGAGTAACCACTAGAGGGAGATGTTGGCCTAAAAGTGACAATGTCATTAAGAGTTTGCAGAAAGAGACAATGTAACATTGCAGGCATTAAGCAGATGCTCTTAATCCAGAGCGAATTGCAATTAGGAATTATTTCATCCAGAAGGATGGTTGTCACACCTCCAACTGTGCCATGGTGGACTGTGCATGGCAGGGGCGTCCTCTTCCCTGAGCCAAGTCTAAACCTGACCGCATACCAAAAGAGTGCAGTTCAATACAAGCTCTATAACCAAAAGGATTCTTAGAATTCAGCTAAGAGGATGAACCCCAGAAAAGCCTTTAAACACTTGGTGTTTGATGGTCCTTTTGCAGAACATCAATACAAATGGAAAACTGACTTAAAGTTTTCAAAGAAACTAAGTAAAGTCATTCTCTGGAGAAAAGTACAGTACTATAAAACAAGGGAATTTCAAACTTAAAATTCAGTCCAGTATTCAGACTGGCCTTTGAGCCAAAAATGTAGTCAGAATTAATAACCAAGGTGAAAATCTCCATTTTTCCACACATTGCATTTTGCAGACCTTAGGCCTCCTTTGAACCCAAATGTACCTGTTGAAACCAATACATTCATGCTGGGAGCTACTTCTGTCTACATCATTCATTGTTTTAAGAATTTGAAGGTTTTCAGAAAACCATAGGCTAGGTTTTCAAAGTTCTAAATGTGCTATAATGTATTAAAATACGGTAAAAATGTTGCAAGTAGCACTGTATTCCTCAACCTTGTAATGAACCCATAAAATATTGCGAAGGACACCCAGGTATAGATGCAATAATTTATTCACAAAATTGAGGAAAATATTTACAGATATGGCATAATAATAATAAAAAAATAAAATAAACTGAAATACATGAATAATCACTGTGAAATCTGAACAGGATAAGATATTACAGACAAACAGATATTACAGATTTTGGTGTCTTCCATCATGCATCATGGGATGTCCAGCTCAATGTGGTGTCACCACGCCCTCATTCCAGGCAGCCAATCGTCTGTACACATAGTCTTGTTGCAATATGTAGATGTTATTATTACCCTTATTATACAATAGTATATATCATCCTTATATATTAGTATATTATTGACATCAATATTATCATTATTATTACCCTTAGTGAATTACTAACATCTATAGTATTACCCATGTATTACTATTATTATATTACCATTATATTATATTACAATATATTACTATATTATATTATATTGTATTATTATTACCCTCATCATTATTCACAACCTTATTATATATCTATTTTTTGTATTACCGGTAATACAAATTCTAATTAAGTTATTTTTTATTTCATTATTTTATTGACTTTATTTATTTTACTGTAATATGTTTATTGATATTGTTAAGTAATTTGTTTATTGATATTGTTAATATTGTTGATATTTGTTCATGTTATTTTCCTACATTTGTTTATTTTATTTTATTTTTTTTGTTGTTTCCTACATTTTTTATTTAAGTGAAACAACCAAGTTTTGATTGATCACATCTACATATCACCACTACCAGTCTGGAGCCAGACAGGAGACCAGCAATGTCCTAAAGAAAAGAAAAGAAAAGAAATGATTAATACATTTTATGAACAATGATAATAAAACAAGATTATTTTTTCTAAAAGAAAATATATTCTATAGTCAACCATAACTGATTACGCAGCATGATAAAAAAAAGCACACGCAGAAAGATTGATTGAGGCCTGTCACAATTATTGCATGATGGCCAAGTATCATCTGGCATGTTGAAAATGTTCATAATTTTAAAGAAAAGTAGAAGCAGCCCATCTCAATCTCAAAACTACAGTTCTGACAGTATATAGGTGTCTACCGAGCAGTCCACGTTGTCCGCTGCCCATCACCGCCCACGGAGGTCGTCATCCTCGCCGGCCACCAGTCAGAGTCGTCATCAGCCACCCTAGTCGACGCCGGCCCTCTGTAGTCGATCGCAGTCGTCAGGAAACACCCGGGGCAAAGCTTCCATGGCTGCCTCAATCTCCCTCTTAACATGGACAATACAGACAATAAATTAACTTGGGTGTGGCCTGTGTGCGTGCCCTGCCACAACATACAGTACACATGCACTTACAGTAATGTTTAATTATAGAGAGCGCCTGATTGTTGGCAACAGTCGGATAATTGGCTTTTTAGTAAAAAATGCCTGTTTAAATCCATTTTTGAGTGACAATAACTGTCCTATTAGAAAAAGAAATCTATCAAGGACAAGCTAAGCAGTACCTAGTAGTGTGTGGTTTCTAACCGGTCTAGCCCAGGTCCTTCGACATGTACGGACCACCATCCTAAAAACAAAGACAGAAGACAAAAAAAGACCCTAAAAATATCTATAGTCAAATGTAACTGATGACATGGCATGATATATATATATAAAAAAAACATCCAAAACATTTAGGCCTGTCACAATTACTACATATTAGACAAGTATCTGTGTTTTTTTTTGGGGGGGGGGGATAATAATTGTCTCCATGAATACATTTAGTGCTTATTGAATTATGCCATAGCTTACAAAGCCTAAAAAAGACCAAATTGTCTTCATAATATCAGTACGAAATAATATTTCCAATATAAAAATGAATCGGCGAGCAACAAAATGCAATTCTGACAGGCCTAAACCGGTTCCAGATGCGTCTACTGAGCCTTTAGCGCCGTCCGGCCTTCCATCGACCCAGAAGTCCTCAGAAGAAACCCCGGGGCGAAGCTGGCGTCTGCTTCAATGGTCATCCTAACAAAGACACTAAATTAGCTTTTCTGTTTTCATCAATATGCGCGCCGTGTAACACCATACATATGCACAGTAATGATAAATAGGAAGCAATTGGTTATCAGTAACAGACGGATAATTGGCTTTTTCTTTATACTACAACGTTCATAAAATAATATGAGCATTGTGTGTGCGCGCGTGTGTGGTATTACCTTGCCAGTTTCTCCATTGTCTTGAAAAGGAGCTCTTCACCATCAAGATGATGTTCCTAAAAGGTAGAGATATACAGCATGATATATATATTAAAAAAATAAATAAAAAAACAGAAAGATGTATTTAGGCCCGTCACAATTATTGCATAATTGCCAAGTATCATATGGCATGTTGAAAATGTTGATATATTTTTAAATTCAAAACGTCACGAAAGTCCAATTCTGACAGGCCTAAACGGGTTTCAGGTGTCTACCGAGCTCTCCACGTCGTCCACAGTTGTCGGCCGAAGTGTCCACCGCCTGCGTCGCCCGTGCGTTGCCCGCCGCCACTCATCATCGTCCGCCGCCACTCGTCATCGTCCGCCGCCACTCGTCATCGTCCGCCGCCACTCGTCATCGTCCGTGGTTTCTCACCAGGTCGGCCCAGGTCCCAAGTCTCTCTTCCATCCTAAGACAGACAGAAGACAAAGAAAAGGTCACTCTCGTTGTCACCTGCCCTGCCACAACACACAGTACCTTGTCGCCCTCGTCGTTGTCTCGTCGCCGGCCGCCCTCAACGTTGGTGAAGGTTGACGTCTGCCTCAATCTTCATCCTTGAGTCATCTTGCATCCACGTGCACGCCCTGCAACACCATACATATGGAGTAATGATTAAGAATAGGGAGTGACCGATTATCAGCAAAAGGCTGATTTTTTTTTTTTTTTAAACAAAAAGTGCCCATTTGATTTAAAATGACAATTCAATCATGAATTGCAGTCTATTTCAGTGACAACTGTTTTTTTAAAAAGAACTAAGCAGAACAAGTCTAAGTACCTGGTACTGTGAGGTTTCTTACCGGGCAGACCCAGGTCCCAGTCTACCGACATCATCCATCCTGAACAAAGATAGAAAGAAAAAGGCTGATTATTTATAGAGAACCTTGAAAATGGACACCAACTATAGCATACAGTAATAGAAATATTTATGCTTAAAAAAATGAATTGAAGTTTCTTACTTTGAGGCGTCTGTAGAGGAATCCTCATACAAGATTCATCCATGGACAGCCAGAGACGTGCAGATCTCATCGGTAGGGGCCCCAGCGTCTAGAAGGAATAGGATGGTGGTTATAGTCTATGAATGGCTGTAGAGATTTGCACATCACTCATTTGTTCCCTCTGCCAATAGGTATCTGTGATATCTGTGGTATTTCACAAATTCATTGGCCATTTGTTTTGCTTAGGGTTAGGGTTCAGCTCCACACCAGTAACGGCTAAAGTAGCAGGGTTAGAAAGCTCAAGAATGACGTCCCACAGGGGACAGTGCTGACACCGATACCGTTCAACATCCTTGGTACATCCACAACCTCCACACGGCAACAACAAAGTATGGCTATGCAGACGACCAAGTACTGTACTCCAGCACAGGTCAAACGAGAAGCAGCCACACTGGCCCTCACTTACAAGACATAGCTGAGTGAATCCATCAGAGACACCACAGCTCACAAACACAACCAACAACACAATCTGACACCTCAAGACATCCAGGTGAAGGCAAGACAGAGGGACCAGTGGAAGGCAGAAAAAACATCTAGCTTCAAAATACATTGAGGAATCCACAGATGTTCACACATCAAGGAGTGGAAAACTCTTAATACAGAAGTGGGACTGTGGAACACATGTTCATCCATCGCAAATACCAGCCACAAGAAGTACGCCAAAAGCTTGGTGGCAAGAGTCTCCGACAACCGTGAGGCTTATATATCGACCACCGAATCATTCGCAGGTGGCATCATTTTTATTTTATTATTTTTGTTATCATTTCTATCATTTGTTTTTATTTCTATCATTTTTATTGCTATAATTTATATTATTATATTATTTATTATTATTATAATTTATAACATCTTTATTTCTATTTTTTCTATTTGTATTATTTATATTATTATTGATTATTGATTTTATATTATTTATATTATGTCTACTATTATTTCTACTATTATTAAGGTTTACTAGTTTGTTGTTTGTTTTGTGAATGACCAGAGACCAAACCCAGTATATATCAACATCTATTTCCACCAGTCAGGTGGAAATAACAGCTTGCTACGGATATCACACTGCAAGCATTTGGGCGGCTGTGCTTCAGGAGGTAGAGCAGGTCCTCCAATGATCCACGGGTCGGCGGTTCGAATCCCGGCCCCTCCTGTCGACACGTCGAAGTGTCCTTGGGCAAGACACTGAACCCCAAATTGCCTCCAATGAGTTGGTCGGTGTGAGCTTGTCACACTGGCATCAACTGCAATCCGATAAAAATGCAATCCGTTATTAAGCTAAACACCACAGATATCACAATTTGACTTTGGCAGCAGCAAGAAATTAATGCCATGCTTCTCCCTATACAAACACTGTCCACATAGACATCTTAGCAGGCAGGATGGGGTGGTGGGCCTGGAGGTCATTCAGAACCCTGGAGATCTTCACAAAGCCATCTTCAGGTTGAGTGTTCCAGCAGCGTCCATTATCCACAGCTAGAAAGAAAAAAAAAGAAGAAAAGAAAGATGAGCCATCTGTGCTATGATTGGCAGCAGAGTTGTTGAACAGCAGCACTGTCGAAAGCGATAACAGAACTAACATTGGCTGCTGTAGTAGAACGGTTACCATCAAGATCATATTTCACACAAAGTAAAGAGCAGAGCAGCTTAAAGGGGTATTTCACTTTCAATAAAACTTCGTCATTTTATGGTCTACTTATTTTAAAAATAAATGAACAGTAAATAAAATACCATGGCCCTGTCACATATTAGAAGGACAATATCAGTCACCAGAAAAAAAAGATGAGTTGTTTTCAAATGTCATGGTTAAGATTTTAAGTTTTAAGTTATTATTGGTTTGTATAGGAAGGAGGTGTATACGCTAAAATGAGCATCAACTATCTAAATAATGAACGGAGTAACTTATAAACTGTCTGGTGTGTTCACATGAGACCAAGTAGACCATAAAATGACCAAAAGTTTTTTTTTTTTTTTTTAAGTGGAATATCCCTTTAAGAGGAGAGGTACCACAAGAATAAGTTGCAGTGGAGTTTACTGCTGGAGTTTAAACAGCTCTACCCAATGACATAAGCAAAGCTTGTGGTGTTTGTGTTAGCATGTGCTGCCTAAAAACAAGTTTGGCAATAAGCACCGTCTTAGCTCATGCTAGAAACATAAAAGGTTTAGAAATGAATGATTATTAGCAGTAGCAAATTTGTGAAAAGCATTAGAATAAGGTTAGTGCTAGCATGTTTGCATGCAGCAGTGAGTGAAGAGTTAGCATCATGGTCATATTTCACACAAACCTTCATAGAGCAGTAGCCTCTGTGAGTCGTCAAGTCTCTTTCTCCTTGATGGAGAACCGTGATCAACTACATAGAATAACTGAGTGGGTCTGAGTTTGGTAGGGTCCCTGGGTCGGCTCGCCAGGTCTGGAACCAGCTGGTTCCAGAGCCAAGGTTCGGGTCCAAGGTTTTCTGGGGCACACAAAAAACAACTGGCCTGGAGGGCCAGGTGTCTACATCAGTCTACATCTATATTGTTGTACAACCAAAGGAATATGAATCATATCAATTAAATCCAACATAATCATGACGAAATGACTTGATGTGATCAAGATAAAGTCATTTCATTCATTTCAATTGTTTCAATTTTAGCATGCTTTTAATCTTTAGTAGTAGGCCTTCTTAATATTTTACTCATCCTAATGTTTCAAATCAGTCATTGATATGAATTAATCTATTAACTTAAACAAACTTTTAGCTTAACACATAAACAATGATTCAACTAAAAGTATCTTTCCAAACAAAAATGCCAATTCAAACCACATAATGAAATCAAACATAACTCAAAACAATTGTAAATAACTCAAAATCAAATACATCAAATAAGTAAACCAATGACCAAACCAAATGTCACCAAGCCAACTAACTCACCGCTGAGTGGAGTAATGTTTAGTATAAGGTTGTTGTGGTGGAGAGGAGCAGAGCTGCTGCACATGGAACAAACATTTCGGCCATCTTGACACAGAGGGTGAAGATGGGAGTGGAGTGAGTGAGAACTGTCATATGTGACTAAACTCCACCCACGTTGAGTCATCTCGGGGAAATGAACTTTCCAGTATAGGGCTAAAAAACTTTTTTTCTCCGATTTTTTGGTTATCTGTGAAAAATGACCTGAAGCAAGTTTATTAGTTGTTTCATGCTAAAGCATACATGAGATGAATGTTAGACCTTAAAACGCCGTGTAAACATGTTATAATTGAATTAATGTAAACTGTAATGACAATTCTGACCATTATTACCTGAGTCTTCCGGGCCGTTAGCTTAATTAGCTTAAAATGCTAACGGTTGTAATCTGATGAAGTGCCTCTAGTATGGTAAATACGCGATCCCCGTCGTCATGAACAGAACGCGGCAGTCACGTCAATGTGACTTTAAATAACAGCCCCGTCGTATTCCACATGAACTACTAGTAGCCGCGTTATGTTATTAAATCGGTGTGTAAAACAGTAAAACATACTCTTCTTCGGTGGTGTAAATTCAGAGTCATTTCTTCTTCTACGTCTCTCTGGGGGAATACAGCGGAAGTACGCAACTTCTTACTTCCTCATACAGAGAGAGGGTTGCCATGTTTGTTTAGGGATACGATTAGTTCTCATGTATTTGATATTATGCTCATCCTTATTCTGGTGACTACTGTCTGATTGAATAATACGGGTAATAACAATAATAAGGGTAATAATAATAACAATAATAAGGGTAATAATAATAATAATAATAATAACAATGCTGTATAATAAGATGAATCCATCACACTTACTGCTTCTGTTGCATTCATGCATACAAACAATGGACTTTGGGGATGCTAATCTACCTGCAAATTGGCCAATGTATTCTATGTACTCACAATCAAACTCGAGTAGGCATTTCTGCATAACACACTAATAATGATATGCATGCATAGTCCTGGTAGTAATTATAGGTATAATAATAAATACACCAACTATACGCCATTATTGGACCTTTTGGCGTTGTTGGCTTACTTCTCACAAACTTGGCAACAGCGTAACATTCTACAGGAAAGAGTTGCGACATAGAGGGGTGCTAGCTAGCTACCGAATGGGGCTAGTTTTCAGAGCCATCTGGTAGAAGAGTTGCGACATTGAGGGGGTTAGACACTGAGCGCTCGAGCTGCTGTTCATGCAGCCAGAATAGGGACAAACTGGAGTTGGAAATGCATTGTTTTCAACGAGGGCGGCGCACATAAGATCTATTGTATGCATGTTTTCAACATGTCAACGGCATTGTAGGCATACAGTGACAATGTTAATATACAAATATAGCTGCAAGCAGCAATAAAACGGGATCAAGCAAGCAGCAATTAGGAGTAAGAACAATACGCACAAATAAGCCCTAGAAACATGGGAGCCTGAACTTCAGAAATACATCAGGTAATTATGGGAGCAGGGCAGGGTTTTTGATTCCTGCCCTGACTGACTCACACATTGTAATCTGGTGTGACTGAGTGAATGATTGGTGAGCTGTGAGTGAGTGGTGAACTGAGCTATGAACTGTCATTAGTGACAACATGGCCGAATAGTGACAGTCAAACAGCCTTGCCCAGCCATGAGGCCCATAGGGCACGTGCCTATCTCCTGTTTCTGTAGCATGAGGCAGCTTGATGTACAAGTACACCCTCTGGACATGACGCTAGTATGACACAGGGTCTTACCCCCAATCCAACCCTTGATGCTGAGTGCCAAGCAGGGAGGCATTGGATCCCGTTTTTAGAGCCTTTGGTATGACCCGGCCGGGAATCGAACCCCGGCCTCCCAGTCTCAGGGCGGACACTCTAACCACAAGGCCACTGAGTTGCTGAATGAGTAAATGATTGGTGAGCTGTGAGTGAGTGGTGAACTGAGCTGTGAACTGTCATTAGTGACAACATGGCCGAATAGTGACAACCACCATTACATTGAGTTTTACCCTGGGTTACACATAGAACCATGAACTTAGATGTAGAAGACCACATGAGATTGTGCATGATTGACTCATATTACTAGGTGTCCGTGCCGGGATTTGAACCCAGGAACTCTCATTTCCAAGTCATGCGCTCTACCAATGAGGCTACCCAACAGACACAAGACGTACTGGAAACAACACACACATTCAGTGGACTGCTTGGTAAATGGTGCATTTATATAGCGCCTTTATCCAAGGCGCTTTACATAGATTGTGCATCACATTCACCCATTCACACACACATTCATACACTGATGGCAGTGGGACAGGGACACATCGACACTAACTCTGCAGGAGCCCGGGATCGAACCGGCAACCTTGTGGTTACCATCCGGTTACTCTACCTCTGAGCCACTACCGCTCCTTAAATATGCACAAATAAGCCATAGAAACATGGAAGAAATACATCATGTGATTGTGGAAACAGCCGAATAGTGACAAAACACAACATGGCCGAATGGTGACAACCACCATTACATTGAGTTTTACCCTGGGTTACACATAGAACCATGAACTTAGATGTAGAAGACCACATGAGATTGTGCATGATTGACTCATATTACTAGGTGTCCGTGCCGGGATTTGAACCCAGGAACTCTCATTTCCAAGTCATGCGCTCTACCAATGAGGCTACCCAACAGACACAAGACGTACTGGAAACAACACACACATTCAGTGGACTGCTTGGTAAATGGTAAATGGTGCATTTATATAGCGCCTTTATCCAAGGCGCTTTACATAGATTGTGCATCACATTCACCCATTCACACACACATTCATACACTGATGGCAGTGGGACAGGGACACATCGACACTAACTCTGCAGGAGCCCGGGATCGAACCGGCAACCTTGTGGTTACCATCCGGTTACTCTACCTCTGAGCCACTACCGCTCCTTAAAAATGCACAAATAAGCCATAGAAACATGGAAGAAATACATCATGTGATTGTGGAAACACAGGCGAATAGTGACAAAACACAACATGGCCGAATGGTGACAACCACCATTACATTGAGTTTTACCCTGGGTTACACATAGAACCATGAACTTAGATGTAGAAGACCACATGAGATTGTGCATGATTGACTCATATTACTAGGTGTCCGTGCCGGGATTTGAACCCAGGAACTCTCATTTCCAAGTCATGCGCTCTACCAATGAGGCTACCCAACAGACACAAGATGTACTGGAAACAACACACACATTCAGTGGACTGCTTGGTAAATGGTAAATGGTGCATTTATATAGCGCCTTTATCCAAGGCGCTTTACATAGATTGTGCATCACATTCACCCATTCACACACACATTCATACACTGATGGCAGTGGGACAGGGACACATCGACAATAACTCTGCAGGAGCCCGGGATCGAACCGGCAACCTTGTGGTTACCATCCGGTTACTCTACCTCTGAGCCACTACCGCTCCTTAAATATGCACAAATAAGCCATAGAAACATGGAAGAAATACATCATGTGATTGTGGAAACACAGGCGAATAGTGACAAAACACAACATGGCCGAATGGTGACAACCACCATTACATTGAGTTTTACCCTGGGTTACACATAGAACCATGAACTTAGATGTAGAAGACCACATGAGATTGTGCATGATTGACTCATATTACTAGGTGTCCGTGCCGGGATTTGAACCCAGGAACTCTCATTTCCAAGTCATGCGCTCTACCAATGAGGCTACCCAACAGACACAAGATGTACTGGAAACAACACACACATTCAGTGGACTGCTTGGTAAATGGTAAATGGTGCATTTATATAGCGCCTTTATCCAAGGCGCTTTACATAGATTGTGCATCACATTCACCCATTCACACACACATTCATACACTGATGGCAGTGGGACAGGGACACATCGACACTAACTCTGCAGGAGCCCGGGATCGAACCGGCAACCTTGTGGTTACCATCCGGTTACTCTACCTCTGAGCCACTACCGCTCCTTAAATATGCACAAATAAGCCATAGAAACATGGAAGAAATACATCATGTGATTGTGGAAACACAGCAGGGTTTTTGGAGACTCAGACTTTGTATTGTCAGCAGTGGGACTTGAACCCTCAATCTTGTGTTCCGAAGTCAGGCACCCTACCGACTGAGCTATCCAGGCACAATGATTTGCTTAGTTGTTGTCATCAATGAAACAACCCAACAACACGCCACCAAGCAGTAAGCAATATGAACAATATGCACAATTCAGCAGTCCGAGGGTGGAGCTTAGTGGTCAAAGTGACAAATGGAAACAAGTTCCACATGCTTATTCCTCTCACACAATCTGGCACAATGTACTTGCTCCAGTGTTGCCAGAGAGAAACAAGCAGAAGAAGACTCTTCACAAACGAGCAACATTCATTGGCTTATAAAAACGTCATTTTTTGATGAAAACAAATTTGTTTCTGAAGTTTTGTCCGGATGGGGCCAAAGTTCTCATGTAGCAGGTGTCATGCAAATTGATCAAAAATCCAGGCATAAAATCAGACATGAGCATTTTTCAAACTGCTTAAAATGGCAGACACTCTGGGGGTGGAGCTTACCAGTCGAAATTACAGATGTGTTCCACATGAATCAAGGAACGTGTAGAAACAAGTCCCATGATTTTAAGCCAAACGAAGCCTGAGTTATGCTTGTTCAAATGTTTCAGTTTCAAAGAATTGCTATAGCGCCCCCATTTGAGCGATTGGAGCAAGACTGGTTTTAGTGCTATTTGGCATCCCCCTCTACAAAACTGTAAAATCCCAGAAGCAGATTACGTTGCATGTGTAGATTAGGGGCAATAGACGAATTTTCACAAATGAGCAATTTTCATTGGCTCGTAAAAACATCATTTTTTCCACTAAAAACATGATTCACACCCATTCCATGTTTGTATGGCTCCAAAGTTCATGTGTAGGTCATTGTTATGCATTTTGATCAAAGATTGTAGGAGAAGAGACATTTTAACTGTTTTACATATAATTCAAGATGGCAGTTCATCTAAAGGTCAGAGGTGAAAAGTCAGAATACAAAAGTTGTTTGACATAAGCAGACGCATAAGTGAATATAAGTTACATTTCTGAGAGACGAGCAGTTCATGAGTTATGAGTGTTTAAAGTTTGCAATTTCAGTTGAGTGCTATAGCGCCACCATTTGACCAGTGGTCACAGGCTTCGCATCATCACCGTTTGGCATCACCCTCTACCAGATTACCAATTTTCGCGAAAACCGACTGCACGGTTCAGCCAGAACAGCTATTTCTGGTGGAAGGAGAAAAAAAGAGACAGAATCAAGAAGGGATCAAGGTCCACTTCGTGGACTGCTTGATCCCTTAATGATGTTTATGTAATTATGTTGTAGCCTACTATTTAAAAGCAATCAAAAACAAAGCTGGGCTGTTGCCTGAGTCGAATGCATTTCTGCCTAGTTCAGGCACAGGACTTGTCCCTATTAGTTGTCCCCATTGTCTATTCAAGTCTAGGCAGAAGAGCCGCCATTGGACTGGCCCCATGAAGTGGACGGAGTTGTCGTAACTCTGTCTATACTCTATGGCTCTGCTAGTTTTCAACGAGCCCTAGCTGTCTTTGACAGTTGGCTAATGGGGGCGTCTGTGATTGGCTCTGGCTGTGTTTTACTTCCGTATACACGCCATAAAACAGGAGCAACCAGCTGTTTGCATTGTACGCTAATATCGACATGGACGCTGCAAACAACACGATGGACCCTACTGCTAGACGAGATTTTATTGCTAAAAGAATTAGCATTCTTCTCAACATGTTGAGGACGGAAGGTTTGTCTAAAACCTATCAGGCAGAGTTGAATAATGAGCTTGAGGAGTTTTTGAACTTTGACGACGGCGAGGACGGAAACCTCGCAGAGGAGGACGACTCTGATGAAGAGGCAAGTTTGGCCGGAGATATTATAGACGACGATTTTCGTGTATTTGAGAATGAGACAGACTGTAACATTGTTACTGCCGAGGAGCCGGTGTACGAGGCATTAGCCAACGAGGTTGTCCATCCGATTCAAGAAAAAGAAATGAATGCAATCCACAACTTCAAGTGTAGATGTGCAAGGCGCCGTTTAAATAAAGAAAACCAAACTCCCTCATCATGTATACACAAGTTGGATCCATTGGATGTATATGAAAGACGTCAGCAGATGTCTATGTTGACAGCAGACATGAGAGACATGGTCATTATGGGGCATTATGATGCACACATAAGGCGAACAGAGATGACGTCGGATAACAAACGAACGCCAACCAAACGGAAGACTCCATGGACCGAATACATCATCGGTGACATCAAAATCTGTAGGACAACGTATATGTTTATTCATTGGTGAGTTTATACATTGGCCATAGCTAATTTCATGATTTCATGATTATGAGTTGTATATTACTCTATTCATTCTGTGTAACTCTACATTGCAGGACCCCAGGCACATCCAGCTAGTTTGGATGGGCCATTAACATTATTGTTAATGGCCCATGTTATATTTTAATGAATCATTGTTTTCATTCTAGCTTGGCAGAGACGACTCTCACTGCTATCCATAAGCAGTTCAGAGAGTATGGATTTGTGCCACGGTCTGTGAAGAAAGCTAGACACAACAGGCGCTTCCTCCAGCCAGATGACATTAAGCGGGTCACAAACTTCATAAGAGGTACAGTATGTCACAAAAGTAAGTACACCCCTTGCATTTTTTCAAATATTTATTGATAGATCTTCCTGGGAAAACTTTGACGAAATGACACTTCAGTACAATATAAAGTAGCCACTGTACAGCTTGGAAAATGCTGTAAATTTCATTTTTTCATCAAAATAACTGAAACACAGCCATTAATGTCTAAACTGATGGCAACTAAAGTAAGTACACCCTTCAGTGAAAGTGTCCAAATTGGGCCTAAGTCGCCCAAGTAGACATTTTTCCTCTCCAGTTCCATGTGACTTGTTAATGTTAACACAGTCTCAGGTGTGAGAGGTGAGCAGGTGTGTTAAATTTGGTAATATCGCCCCCTACATCTCACAATGGTCACTGGAAGTTCAACATGGCACCTCATGGCAAAAAAGCTCTCTGAGGATCCGAAAAAATGATTGTTGCTCTAGATAACATGGGCCTCTGCTATAAGAACATTGCCACCATCCTGAATTTAAGCTGCAGCACCATGGCCAAGGGCATACAGCAGTTTAAGAGGACAGGATCCACTCAGAACAGGCTTCAAGATGGTTGACCAAAGAAGTTGAGTGCACATTCTCAGCATCAAATCCACAGGGAGACGTAGGGAAATAGTCGTCAAAGTTCTGTCAGCATTGCTACAGAGGTTGGAAGGGTGGGGGGTCACCCTGTCAGTGCTCAGACAATACGCCACATGCTGCATCAACTTGGCCTCTATGGCTGTAATCCCAGAAGAAAGGCTCTTCTCATGATGATGCACAAGAAAGCCCTCAAAATGTTTGTTAGCCTCATCAGACCACAGGACTTGGTTCCAGTAATCCATATGCTTAGTCTCCTTGTCCTCAGCAAACTGTTTGGGGGCTTTCTTGTGCATCATTATGAGAAGAGCCTTTCTTCTCGGATGACAGACATTGAGGCCAAGTTGATGCAGCATGTGGCGTATTGTCTGAGCACTGACAGGGCGACCCCCCACCCTTCCAACCTCTGTAGCAATGCTTACAGAACTTCTATGACCATTTCCGGATGTCTCCCTGTGGATTTGATGCTGAGAATGTGCACTCAACATCTTTGGTCAACCATGGCGAGGCCTGTTCTGAGTGGATCCTGTCCTCTTAAACTGCTGTATGCCCTTGGCCATGGTGCTGCAGCTTAAATTCAGGATGGTGGCAATGTTCTTATAGCCGAGGCCCATGTTATCTAGAGCAACAATCATTTTTTCGGATCCTCAGAGAGTTTTTTTGCCATGAGGTGCCATGTTGAACTTCCAGTGACCATTGTGAGATGTAGGGGGCAATATTACCAAATTTAACACACCTGCTCACCTCTCACACCTGAGACTGTGTTAACATTAACAAATCACATGGAACTGGGGAGGAAAAATGTCTACTTGGGCGACTTAGGCCCAATTTGGACACTTTCACTGAAGGGTGTACTTACTTTTGTTGCCATCAGTTTAGACATTAATGGCTGTGTTTCAGTTATTTTGATGAAAAAATGAAATTCACAGCATTTTCCAAGCTGTACAGTGGCTACTTTATATTGTACTGAAGTGTCATTTCATCAAAGTTTTCCCAGGAATATATATCAATAAATATTTGAAAAAATGCAAGGGGTGTACTTACTTTTGTGACATACTGTATTTCAAAGTGTAATGCTTTGTGGCAGTAGTTTTCAACATTAAACTAAATACAATTAAACTAGGATCGTGATGTATTAACAATAAATTCAAAATTTTGCTTATGTACAGAAAAGTCCATACACATTGTTTTTATATTTACGTGTGCATTAAATGTACTAATGCCTGCTTCAATCAACCAGGTTACGCTCATGAGAATGCTGTGGTTTTGCCAGGCCGCCAAGCAAACCAGAAAAACTTTGCTGGAGAAGTACTTCCCTCTAGTTGCACCAGGGCAGCAGTATGGCGAATGTACAAGGAGATGTCCAAGGAACACAACCCTGGTATGTTACAAAGAAAGCATGTCATGATATAAATATCTAATGTGGCTACTATGAGAGAATCAACAAATCAATTATACTACTGACTGCTCTGATTGAAAGCTATATAATCTGTCCTTTCTTTTTCAGATGACCGTGTTGTGTCTCTTAGTTCATTCAGATACATCTGGAGGACGTTTCTGCCTGACATAAAGTCTACCAAGCCTATGTCAGACTTATGTTGGCAATGTCAAAAGAACAACTATGCCGTAAGTAAATCAAGTAAAGAAGTATTTGCATTTCAAAATGTTTTTCAAAACATGACTGTGGCAGTACTTGAGTAGTTGTGATTTGTTTGTGTAGTTGCTAATTACTATGCTATCTTTTTATTTTCCCTTCTGGACAGGTTTACCGAAGTAACGGTCTGACAGAGCAAGAGAAATCTGATAAACTGAAGGTACAGCTTGAGCACTTGGCCATGGCTAAAGGAGAGCGAGATTTCTACAACAGTATGCGCAGAGACTGCGAAGCAACCTGCACAAAGATGAATCTGAATCTACTCAATGGCCCTGCTGTACCTGCAAGCAAAAAGTGCAAGATGCACTATTCCTTCGACTTTGCTCAACAGGTATTGCACCATTTGAGTTAAAAAGTACCTAGTTGTTTAATAGTTGTGGAGTAAATGTACAATGCAACAATAATTTAACATGTTTCTTGCTTATCTTCCTACAGATTTTGTTTCCACATCGCCATCATCAGCCAGGAGAGATCTTTTTCAGAACTCCTCGCAGGTGTGGAATTTTTGGCATCTGTTGTGAAGGAATACCACAACAGGTCAATTACCTCGTAGATGAAGGCATGTCGTGCGGGAAAGGGAGCAATGCAGTAATCAGCTATGTACACCACTTCTTCTGCAATTATGGGGTGGGAGAGACCCACGTGGATCTACACTGTGACAACTGCTGTGGCCAGAATAAAAATCGGTTTGTCTTGTGGTATTGTGCCTGGCGCACAATTCACAATCTGCACCATCAACTGGCACTCCACTTTTTGATTGTGGGACACACGAAATTTGCTCCTGACTGCTACTTCGGTCAGTTCAAGAAGGTCTACCACAAGTCAGACGCCCACACCCTGAAGGACATCGCTGCGCTGGTGACCAACAGCTCAAAGCCCAACATCGCACAGCTGGTTGGAACAGAGGATGGGAGTGTGATCGTGGACTGCTTTGACTGGCAGCAATTCCTCGAACCTTTCTTTCGTCCCCTGGAGAAGATAAAGCAGTACCAGCATTTCCGGTGGTTTCTTTCTTTTCTTTCTTTTTTAACGAGCAATGCATTTATTGACACTTCAGTATTTTATTATTTAATGCCTATAATTCTAAACCCTATAATAACCACTTGCATATTTTCATTTTATTTCATGCAGTTTTGATGCCACCAAGCCTGGAGTGGTGTTTGCCAAGAAACTACACAACGATGAACACGAGGTGGAGTTCCAACTTCTTCGTGACGTCAACATCCTGCCACCAAAGCATGGACTTCCCACGATAAAACCAGCAGGACTGGACAGAGCAAGGCAGACCTATCTCTACAAACACATACGCGAGTTCTGTGAAGACTACGCGAAAGACATAACGTGTCCTGAGCCACCACCAAGCCCCCCACCACGTCCAACAAAGCCAAAGACACCAGCCAGTGTCAGAGTATAGTGTTGCTTGGGGGGTGCTTGTGGGGGGGAGGAGGGGAGGGGGGGGGTACTAAATACAATCAGTTTTATGGAAGTTTCATTGAATTGTTTGCTGTGTAACGTTTGCTGTGGTTTGCTGTGATTTTATTCTACTTCCAAACCTGTGTATATATTTTTTTTTTCACCACTAACCTGTACATAATATATTGAATTACTGAATGCTTATGAACATGTACATATTTTGAATTACTGAATGCTTATGAACATGTACATATTTTGAATTACTGAATGCTTGCATCTCAATAAAGTATTCAGTCAATCACCGTCAGTCTTTTTACTTAATTGTGATGAGATATACTGTATTTCTTGCCCTTATAGCAGACTTCTGAGAATGGGGACAACAAATCGATTGGAATAGCAATTACAATTGTTTAGAATAGTGGCAACTAAAACTAACCATTATATAATTACACAAAATGACAGTGTATATGTAACAGTTTTCAGCCTTTTTCATACCAGGGCCACAGACCACTATTTGATGTTTAGTCTCTGGGACCCAAAACTAAGGATTTTAAACGTATCAATATTTTGGAGAGAAAAAAAAAAATGTCTAACAATAATTCTACATTTTCTAATTGTGTTAGAAATTATTTCATTTGTTCATAATTTAACTCTTGAGTGTATAATAACCAAATGGACCTTACAAGGTTTCAAGAGTTACAGGTCTATAAGGGTCAATTTGGTCACCAACTGTCAATCATTTATCTAGGGAAAAACCATAAAGCAATAATTAAAGTTGCCTTTAAGGCTTTTTTTTTTCTTAACAGTTTGGGCATGAGAATACCTCCCCCATACTGTGTGGGGCAGTATTGAGTCAGGGTGTTTGTACTAACACCCTGACTCAATACTGCCCCACACAGTATGGGGGAGGTATTCTCATGCCCAAACTGTTCAGCACAGAAGAGGAAACAGCGCCCCCCTCAATGCCTCAGACCAAGAATGGTACCTTTGAAAGCCAAATTCTCAAATTCCTGTTCCTCTGCAAGACATTACTCTATAAACCATATCTCAAAAACTGGTTGGTCAAACTGCACAACCAATATGTCAAATTGTAGCTATGATTCTCTGCTTTCACATGACATGATAAAAAAAAAAAGTGAATTCCCTCAAAGACTCAACCTGGGTGGTGCTGGGACACATATGTCTGACTGGGTTGCCAGGTTGGAGGAAGGTAAGCGGGTTGCCAGGTTGGTCAGAGGTAAGCGGTTGGCTGGGTTACAAGTGCATCTTCTCTGGACAAAAGCAGCAGGAGGCTGGTTCATGGACTGCAGTCCAGGTGGTTCAGAATGTACTGCATAAGGAGAACAGGTGAAGTTAGATTGTGCTACAAACCATGAAAGCTTGGTGTTGGTATGTTAGCATAAGCACTGTCTTAGCTTATGCTAATGTTAATAAATGAGCCACATGTCCATGCTAACTACTTGCAGCACAAACACACACACTTTCAAAGAGCAGAGCAGCTTACCAGAGGACAGAGCCATCGAGTAGAAGAGTTGCAACATTGGTGTGTGTGTGTGTGTGTGTGTGTGTGTGTGTGTGTGTGTGTGTGTGTGTGTGTGTGTGTGTGTGTGTGTGTGTGTGTGTGTGTGTGTGTGTGTGTGTTGAGCAGCTAATCATCTGAGCCATTAACACAACTGTATAAACTCACCTGTTTGGTGTAGATGAATATAACTGTTGTTTTCACCACCCTGTTAAACTCTGAGGGCATCCATGTCAACTAAGGTTACATTTTGATCATCTGATGCTTTTTACTTCCAAACTAAAGCAGAATTAGCCTAAACAAACAGTGTGAGCTCAGATGAGAGGGGGCGGCCATGATGGATCAAACCATCTTATAAGCCATAGGAAAACCACACCCCTGCTGCTCTGTAGACAGCTGATTGGTCCCAATGATGATGACACATTGAGCATGGAATCTGAGTCACGTGATCTGTTAGAGCAGGGGTTTTCAACCTTTTTGACTTCAGGGACCACCATTTATTCAGCATTTGAGCCACGGACCACCATTTGATTACATTTTCACACCAAAGACCTAAAATTAAAGAATTCTTTTGGTTTTGTCCACAATTTCAGGCTGTATTTTGCCAACAAAACAGTGTAACCTTCTTAATTAAGTGGTGCTAATTCCGATGATGAATATTTTAACTCTTGAGAGTGTAAAAATGAAACCAAATGGACCCGCAAGGGTCCATTTGGTTTCATATTTACATTCTCAAGAGTTACATCTGGTACCTTCTTGGAAGTCCCTGAAACTAAAATGTTGTCCTTACATTGGAAAAAAAATCCTTTGTCTCTGAAAGTACATTTTTTTCTGTGGAACTAAAATGTCCCTGGAACTAAAAATGTTGTCCCCAAAATTTAGGGCCCTGTAAAATATTGTAACAAGCTTGTGTCACACCAGTCAGTGGCGTGAAACAAGCTTGTAGATCCCTGTTCTCAATGGGTTAAACAAGTGATTCTAACATTGTTTGTCCGTATTTCCGGACTATAAGGCGCAACTAAAAAGCTTTAATTTTCTCAAAAATCCACACTGCGCCTTATAACCCAGTGCGCCTTATATATGGATCGTTCGACTGCAGTAGCTTCTATTCTCTGTTAACTGTAATATCTTCTATTCTCTGCGCCTTATAATCTGGTGCGCTTTATAATCCGGTGCGCCTTATAGTGCGGAAAATACGTTATATTAATGGTAGGATGAACTGGAAACGCTGGGGTTTTTATTATGGATCCCACCCGATTCTATGGCACAGAGGGTGTTTGAACCAATCAGAGCATGCATCCTTTTAGATTTGCATTTGTTTACAATAGTTGTTCAGCTCTGCAATGAGTCTATGTCTTATTTTTAATTCCCATCACACACACTTACGGGCAGCATCAGCATGGTCCCTGGGGGTCCGGCATACCGTCAGCCTCGGGGAGACCTGCACGACCAGGGGGTCCCTGGAGAGAGAGAGAGAGAGAGAGAGAGAGAGAGAGAGAGAGAGAGAGAGAGAGAGAGAGAGAGAGAGAGAGAGAGAGATGAGATGAACAAAATAATATGTTGTTCCATGAACTCCCAGAAGCAATGATATCACTTAAAAAACAACAGTGAAAAAATACTATATAACTGTCAGTAACCCCTGGGTACATGATGATGATGTCACATGCACACCCTCTATTGACAATTTTATCCTTCACAACTATACAGGAATACTTGGTACAATTGTGATGGGAGATTAATCATTAAACACATTGTTATCAGAAGATTCTAGTTGTCTTAGATTCATTGAATGAATGAATTTTCATTCATGAAAAGGAATGAATGCCTGAATGAATGAATGAATATTTAATTCATGTGTCCGAACAATTTCTTGTCCCTTCCCACATGGGATTATCAGACACAGCAATTAATAATTGACAGAAATGGAGAGAAGAAAAACAAAAAATGAAAAAACAACCAAGTCATATATGCAGTCACTCAGCAACAACAACAATAAATACTGTATATTTACCAACAGGAATTCAATTTAGTTGAATGTTACTCTATGCCACCTGCAGGGCTTGGAAACGAAATTATTTTTCAGGAACGGTTCAAAACCGGTTCGGGTAGATCTATATTTAACGTTTTCGTTCTGGCAATCGTTCCAGCACCAAACCGAACCAGTTCGAACCGGTTCAGACCGAAAAATAACGTTCGTTCTTATCGTTCTGGTAATGTTTTGCGGATAGATGTGAAGTTGCTTACAAACAACAAGCGCACGTGGCTCTCGGGGCACGCTGGACTATTGATTTTCACCCACATTATTACCCTGCCACAGGAGCAGAGTGCGTGCGCTGCTGCAGCCACTGAGCGTTCATTAAACTTTGGTCAACTATCTGTATTTAAGCCTTTAGTTTTATTTTATGGATGTCAGTAAGGCCATTGCGCTGTCTGTCTGTCTGTCTGTCTGTCTGTCTGTCTGTCTGTCTGTCTGTCTGTCTGTCTGTCTGTCTGTCTGTCTGTCTGTCTGTCTGTCTGCATCACGACGGCACCCGTAGCGCACATACATGGCTATATGGCGATTACGCATGTCTCTGGAAAGGAGGAAAGGGGAAAATTAAACATTTACCTTTGTTTTCCCATCTATTCTTGCTCTATGTGTGCGACGCCTGTGTACAGTAATCAACTAGCCTATATTGGTTATTATGACAGACAGAAGTCATTCTTAATTCCTTTCCAACTGTATCGGAGTTCAGCCTTAATTAACATCTGACCGCAGCTGGGCTCTCCCTTTTAATCTGCGCATCTCAGTGAGAAGCACCTCAGCGCGTCCTAACTGAGAGGCTGCAGCCAGCTGCACAGTGTCAGAGAAATATCACCATCGCGCAAACTTTATCTCCAAACGTAACCACCACCACCCGCCGTGTTATAAAGACCGTCTTGTCTTGGTTTCGCATTACGCACGGCCCGGGACGCTCGTTTAGGCTATTGGCTCAGCCTCAGAAAAGAAAAGGAGCGGGTTCCAGGTGTGTGGATTTTTTTTTAGGACGAGCAGGAGGAGGAGGAATTCAAGTAAATACATACCCACTGTAATATGAAATCAAGGAAATACATTGTATTCTGATGATGTGCCAGTGAGACTTCGTATTTTGGCTGGCCCGGGTCTTTTAGCTGCGCTGCGTGCTGCATGACAATAGTCATACGCACAGCCTCGGTCCCTCGGCAGGCCCGGCTCAAACATTTCGACTCGGAAAAAGCCGGTGGTAAATATAACAGTCACGATATGCGTGTTTATAAAAAAACGCAACTTAGATAGTTGCGAGTGCCTTAATTTATCATTGATTGAGAACGAAAAAAAAAAAAACCTTATTAACCGGTTTTGTGGATTTCAGAATTTCGTTTCGTTCCGGAACAGTTGAAGACCATTCCGTTTTCGTTTTCGTTTCCGTTCCTTGAAAAATCCCCTAGAATTCCGTTCGTTTTGGTTTTCAGTTTTCGTTCTTTGAACCGGTTCGAAGCCCTGGCCACCTGTCCCATATTCTAATATTCAGTAATCCGTCCCATTAATCAGGTTGTCTTATTGTTATAAGTGGGTTAGGGTTAGGTCTCTCTCTCTCCAGGGTCCCCCTGGCTGTACAGGTCTCCCTGTGCCACTTGAACTAATCAAAATGGGACAGCTGTTTGGGTGCTTGCTTGTGCCCAACACATTATGATCACCATGCATACTATGAACTTCATACCGTCACCCAGTTGTCGTCACCCAGCAGACCCGTGTCGTTCAGAGTGTACTTGGCTTTCTTCATCTTCCTGTCCTTTCCCCACCTGGTGCTACTGTGTCCTACGCACACACACACACGCGCACACACACACACATGCATGCACGCACGCATGCACGCACACGCACGCACGCACACACACAAACTGATAACAGCTTGGAGAATTTCAGTACAATTCAAGCACAACTACAACAAATCTCAATAACTGTGAGTGGACACTAGTTCAGCATACACCTGTTTAAGGGTCCAACTTGTTCAATTCATCAAGATTATATATATATATATATATATATATATATATATATATATATATATATATATATATATATATATATATATATATATATAATGTACACTTAGAAACGCCTGCATTTAGGAGGCAGGCATCCCACATCCAAAACGTTTGGAGTTGGACCGCATTCCATGAACACTACTTTATTATATACCAGGGGTTTTCAACAGGTGGTCCGGGGACCACCAGTGGTCCTTGAGATGGTTCCAGGTGGTCCCCAGGCTAAATGATGGAAGGTTAGGTAACCAGATGTAACTCTTGAGAATGTACTGACACTCTCAAGAGTTAAAATATTCATCATCTGAATTAGCACCACTTAATTAAGAAGTTTGTTTTGTTGGCAAAATACAGCCTGGATTTGTGGACAAACTCAAAAGAATTCTTTAATTTTAGGTCTTGTCATGTAATCAAATGGTGGATAAATGGTGGTCGCTGGAGTGAAAAAGGTTGAAAACCCCTGCCATACAGTATGGCTGGGGGCATTTTCTAATTGGTAAAAAAAATCTACAAGCATTGGGGACTTTAAAAAGTATTTAAGTATTTAAGAAATACCTTTCCCAGATTCTGTTTCTTTTTAATGTTCAAATCCTGTACAGGAAAACATGGCATATTTTGGACATAGTTCAAATTCAATTCAATTCAATTAATTTAGAAGCTGTAATTAATTTGATTAAAAAAAACATTTAATCATTCAACAGCCCTATTTTTATATAGAATACATATTGCATATTGGGCTGCTGCTAGACACGTAATAATGTCCAGTAAAACTTTCCCTTTATTGCACTGGTCCTGTAGCCTACTTGCTGTGGTGGATGTCAGCTGTCCTCTCTTGCAAGATCAAATGAATGATTCATAATTATCTTAGCACAAACACGTGCACAACCATGATCACTGTAGGACCATCTGTCATACAGTGTGCAGTTATAGACACAAAACGGGAAATCAAAGCAATGCATTTTGATGTTTTTGGTTTAAATCAAATTAAACTGAGATTAAAGTTAGTCAACAGAGCAGTGTCAATGCAGGTCCGTGTGGACAGTGTGTTAAAGAAGGGAGCAGGAGCAACACCCCGTAAGAGGGCACTTCTGTGTTTTAGACATGTTACAGGGCAGGGGATGTAGCCCCCTTTTGCGTCCGTGTGTGCACGTCGCTGTGGACTGTATATTCTGAGAGGCAGTGCGAACGAGGCAATAGTATGACAGTGGTGCATGGTAAATACAACTGATCTACAAGCTCACCACACGTTGCATGAATGACACATTTTAACTTTTAATTCTTCTCTCATTTCCGCACGGCACCGTTGTGTGGTAAAGCTAGACTCCTCTCATGCAGCCATCAAAAAAAGGGTCTGTCTGTGTTTCCAAGTAAACACTGAAATCTTACCAGTTGGTTTTTGAGCTCAGGGGTGTTTTGTAGCTGCTCTTCCAGGTTTTGAAGCGCTTGGGCGTCATTTAATGGCAGCAGGTCTGGGTCAATACCTGTTAGAATGATAATGAGAAAAGGTTTCATCGCATCACTGGTTTATATGGTATAAATACTATATCCTTAAAGGTATAGTACGTGATTTGGAAAACGCTCCGGGCCCCCGGTAGCAAGATGTACAGACTCTAATGTCAACTACCAAAATACCACCATGTACCTGTCCAAATACTGCCTTAATGTTGGTAGGGAACGCCCTACCAACAGTCACTCAGACATGCAAATCCCTTGACTCCTTCAGAACCACTCTCAAAGGACACCTACGGACGGCTGCAATTCTAGCCTGGCCTCTGTAAAAATATGATTCCCACACCCAGCCCCTTTCCCCTCTCCTTGTATATGTCTTTTCCCTTTTACCTCCACTATGATCTGCTGCTTCTGACTTTAGAGAAGTGAATATTTGTCTCTTAAATGTCTTAATAAAATGAACAGGGTGGCTGACATTGTAAACAAGTGTATTCTTAACTGCAGAAGTGGATTCCTGTGTCCGTCCTCATGGTGGCTGGAAAAAAACACAAACCACCCCCGCCTCCCCTTGACCCCCACTTTTAAAAAGTAAGGGAATTATACTTAGTTACCTCTGTGAAAAAGTAACTAGTTAATTTACTTTACTTAAAAAAGGGGCGGTGTTGTTCTGTGGTATTCATGGTCACAAGTTTAGTGTGGAATTCCCATTTTACTGTCATTAATATACCTTAGAGATGTTGTGTGGACATGATAAAGATCTCCACATTGTCTTCATATTGTTTCCTAGAAATGGAGTTTGTGTTTTGCCATGTTAATGATTTTTCTTTTAGGGCATTTTTTTGACAACAAAGGTGGAATTGCCCTTTAATGGCAGCATGCTAAGCATGGACTGTATCAAGATGCTTTTAGGATTTGCATTGGTTTTCTTTACTGAGGACAATGCTTTGAACTCAGGCACAGCCCAGCTTTAATGATGTTAAATCCCTTTAATTTAGATCGTTTTGTAGCTATAGTACAACATATTTAGTTGTTACTGTACAGTACTTTAAAACAGTTGACATGTTGTACACATGCCAAAAATAACTCTTATTTGCGTCGCCCTCGTTAAAAACAATGTATTTCCAACTCCAGTTTGTCCCTATTCAGACTGCATAATGAACAGCAGCTTGTGCACTTAGTTTCTGACCCCTCAATGTCGCCACTCTTCTATTAGATGGCTGTGGACGCACGTAGAGGAGCTGCTTGCTCCCAGAGCCTTGGAAATACAGAGTTACGCCAACTCCGTTCACTCCATGGCGCCAGTCCAATGGCGGCTCCTCTACATAGACTATTAGATAGTGACAACAAATAGTGACAACCGGAAGTTACTGAATGCATTGGAGCCTATGGGCTCGCGCGAGTACTAGAACCACGTGACCAGACTATTTTCTGTCCCCTCAATGTCGCAACTCTGTCTATTTCTAAGGCTCTGCTGCTTGCTTTGTCTGCTTACTAAAGACCAGAGCCCTGATTAGCATGATTAACATTTGATCATTTGAACATCTAATTGATAAACTATAGTTACAGCCGCTGCCACTACCACAGATCTACGGCAATCTTTGATTCGCTCCTTATTGTTTGATACGAACCTGCAGCTCCAACTTCTGGGAGACGGAGTTACACTCAAACATGTCCGACCGGAAACATGAACCCAAAGAAGAAATATGACGTTCCTGTTACACTACTGTATGTATGACTTTTAGAATTAGTTTGAAACACGTTAAAGGGGAGCTCCACCCATTTTCAGTTTTAATATGTCATTAATATACCTTAGAGATGTTGTGTGGACATGATAAAAAGTTCCCCCAATTCTGTATTAACTAAAAATGGAGGTCTGAAAAAACATTAACATGTTGAAATACATCTGATGACATCAGCAAAATGTATTTCACCATGTTAATGATTTTTCTTTCAGACCCCTTTTTCCTGAGAGGGTACAAATGGAACCAAATGGACCCGCTGAGGTGCATTTGGTTCACATTTGTATCTGGGCGAATTGTAAATTGGGTGCAATTCCCCTTTAAAAATGGCCATTTATGTATAGGCTATGAGTTTTAGAATTGATTTGAAACACTACTGTTATAACGCCATATAAAATACATTAATCTTTTACAAGGTATATAAAACCATTAAACATTGTATGCCGTTTTTGTTTTAATCATCCATTCTGCAGTTCTCCAGTTCTCCACAGGAGGGCACCAAAGCCTCGCTTTGTGTGTGAGAATCTGCTATGTTTAACTCAGGCAACAGTCCTTGTTTAAGGAGCTTAATCCCCTTTTTATAGATCGTTTTGTAGTAATAGTGAAGCATAAACCGTACAGAGACTTCAGACGTTAATGTACATCACTTTAAATCTGTTGTTATGTTGTACACAGGCCTAAAACAGCTCTTGTTTGCACCGCCATCGTTGAAAACGATGTATTTCCAACTCCAGGTTGTCCACGGACCCCCTCTAGCAGTGATTCTCAACACCTTTCATTTTCAAGGACCCCCAGTTTGACAAGCATTAGTCTAGTTCATCTCTGCATTAGTGCAGAGATGAACATTTGTAAACTCAGAGTTACAGGCCAAGGGTCTGGGTCCATTTGGTTCCTTCATTTAGCTTTCTGATGGAATAGTGACTTACACAAATAATAATAACTATTATTATTGTTACCCTTATTATTATTGATATTATTGGTATTATCAATACTATTATTAATCATCATCATCATCAAGTCATTTTTGTGCAATGACCATAAGATGATGGTCCAGCATCCTATCCCCGTGATTCTACTGATTTTACTGCAGAAAAATAACAATTATAAGAATGGTGAATGGTCTTAATCATGGGTTTTCAACCTTTTTGATGCCAGGGCCCACTATTTATTCAGTATTTGAGCTATGGACCAGTTGATGACAGTTTCACCCCTCACACCCAAAACTAAAGAGGGGGGCAGCGGTGGGCAGAGCCCACCCAAACGTGCATCCTGCCCACCCAATGAAAGGTAATATCAGTGGTTTTCAACCAGTGGTCCGGGGACCACCAGTGGTCCTTGAGAGGATTCCAGGTGGTCCCCAGAATAAATAATGTTAAGTTGGTTAACCAGATGCAACTCTTTGAGAGCGTAAGAATGAAACCAAATGGACCCTTGCCATTTGGTTTCATTTTTACACTCTCAAGAGTTAAAATATTCATCATGTGAATTATCCCAAGTCTACACAACTAGAGAATGTAGAAGATTAATGGTCATTTTGATCTGTATGTTTGACTGTTTTTTCCCACAAATCCAGCCTGGAATTGTGGACAAAAGCAAAATAAATCTTTAGTATTGGGGTCTGTGGGTCTAAAATGTCATCAACTGGTGGTCCTCCCTGGCTTAAATGCCGAATAAATAGTGGGCCCTGGTGTCAAAAGGATTGAAAACCACTGCTTCATATAAAAACTTTGGAGTTGCCCATACACCCTGCCATTCTTTCAGCCCACCCTAGTAGGGCTGGCTAAATCCGGCCCTGGTCATATCTGCCAATAGATTCTGACTGATATTTTACACAGAGAACCACAATAGAACCAAGCCTAGGCCCTATATGGGCATGTTGGCTGCTACAGGGCCAAGATGTCATTATGTAGTCCTAGATTACATCTATATATCATGGGCATGTTGGCTGCTACAGGGCCAAGATGTCATTATGTAGTCCTAGATTACATCAATATATGGGCATGTTGGCTGCTATAGGGCCAAGATGTCATTATGTAGTCCTACATTACGTCCAGGTCTGCTTATCATTGCTTGTCATCGTTTTACAATAACATTATTATCAGGCACAGACCCTGACCTGAGGTTCATTCCACAGTGTGGGTGGAACAACAGAGAACCATTTATCTCCCTGAGATTTCAATTTGGATTTAAGGATGTTGTGGAGTTGTTGATCAGTCGACCTCAGTGTAGGCAGGAGAGAATCAGGGAGATATGATGGTGTTTCTGTGTGTCTGTGGAGAGGAGAGCGGCTGCATGTTGGTCCAGCTGTAATCCACCCAGACAGCCTTGGGGAACCACAGTAAAGAGTCGGGTTGAAATAAAAGCATGGATAAGGCGTTCAAAATCGTGAAAGGAAACAGCGGGCTTAACTTTTGCCAACAGCCTCAAGAGTTTATCTACGAGACAAACAGTCAGATGGAAGTCAGCTGACAGGGAGTAAGACAGGTCAAACAGTCAGATGGAAGTCAGCTGACAGGGAGTAAGACAGGTCAAACAGTCAGATGGAAGTCAGCTGACAGGGAGTAAGACAGGTCAAACTAACAGACTGACTGACTGACTAGAACACACTAAGTTAATAATCAAACACAAGTAAAATAACTACAACAAATTAAACTCATCACTTTACTCTCATATATTTGAGACTGAATAGGTTTGGTTAACAGCTGAGTAGAAAAGTTGTGATGATCTTTTTGTCAGTATTGATCAGACTGACATTGAAACTAAATGATAAGGTACAGTGTACTGTACTGTATCATTTAGTTTCATATGTCTAACTACGGTTGAAAGTTCATGAAGGTTATAATGGAGAGGCGCAAAATCCTATTTCCCATAAGAAAACAATTCCGGGAGGATAACTAAAAAGCCGTCATTTCAGTCGATAAGCTCTATGTTGATGTTATCTATGTCAGCTGTACAGGGACAGTAACACACGCACACACATCTCCAAAGACCCCTGACGTTCATGAACAATGTAGAATACAGTACATACCTGGCATTAGGAACGATGTAGGCTACAGTACATACCTGGGCATTAGGAACGATGTAGGTTACAGTACATACCTGGGCATTAGGAACGATGTAGAATACAGTACATACCTGGGCATTATGAACGATGTAGGCTACAGTACATACCTGGGCATTAGGAATGATGTAGGTTACAGTAAATACCTGGGCATTAGGAACGATGTAGGTTACAGTACATACCTGGGCATTAGGAACGATGTAGAATACAGTTCATACCTGGGCATTAGGAACGATGTAGAATACAGTACATACCTGGCATTAGGAACGATGTAGGTTACAGTACATACCTGGGCATTAGGAACGATGTAGAATACAGTACATACCTGGGCATTAGGAACGATGTAGGCTACAGTAAATACCTGGGCATTAGGAACGATGTAGGTTACAGTACATACCTGGGCATTAGGAACGATGTAGGTTACAGTAGGGCGTTATCCCTTCCGGGGCCAAATGCAACTCTTTGGCTGACTCTGACCGGCCTGTGAAAGGGTACCATGGTTTTCAAACAGTGGTCCAGGGACCACCAGAGGTCCTTGAGAGAATTCCAGTTAAATATGGAAAGTTTGTTAACCAGATGTAACTCTTTGACAGCGTAAACATGAAACCAAATGGACCCGCAATGAAAAGTTAGAATATTCATCATGTGAATTAGCCCAAAGTCTACATAATCAGAGAATGTAAAATAATTAATGGTAATTTTGATCTGTATGTTTGACTGGTTTGTTTGTGAAATCCAGCATTGGTATTGTGGGCAAAAACAAAATAAATCTTTAGTTTTGGGGTCTGTGGGGCTAAAATGTCATCAAATAGTGGTCCTCAATGGCTCAAGTTCTGAATAAATAGTGGGCCCTGGTGTCGAAATGGTTGGTCTTATTTATACTTTTATCTTGAAATTAAATTAATATTACACAGACTTTAGTTCAGCCTTTAGTCTTGGCCCTCCACAATATTTTATGTATCTCATTTGGTTCCTTGGGAAAAATAATTGCCCACCGCTGCTGCAGTAAGTACTGTACATTGTACAAGTATGTGCAGTACAAACCCTCCCAACATTTCACAATAAAAGCACAACTCAACACAGAGGCTGTTACCATGGATGACACACCGATAAGAACTACACTGTTTTTCATAAAACCCTCAGTGTGTTTACAAGTAGTCTGACCAAAGCATTATGGGAATGGTAGTCCAGGAAGTATTATTGATGACATCAGAGACACAATGTTGAGTGGAACTGTTGTCTATAATGATCTATAACGGTCACATCAGAGATACTGGACTCACTGCTAAAATCTAAAATGTTGAGTGGAACTGTTGTCTATAATGATCTATAACTGTCACATCAGAGACACTGGACTCACTGCTAAAATCTAAAATGTTGAGTGGAACTGTTGTCTATAATGATCTATAACGGTCACATCAGAGACCTTGGAATCACTGCTAAAATCTAAAATGTTGAGTGGAACTGTTGTCTATAATGATCTATAACGGTCACATCAGAGACTCTGGACACACTGCTAAAATCTAAAATGTTGAGTGGAACTGTTGTCTATAATGATCTATAACGGTCACATCAGAGACACTGGACTCACTGCTAAAATCTAAAATGTTGAGTGGAACTGTCAAGCTCTTTAGTTTAGGTAGCAGATTCCCTGCTTGGAAGGGGCGCTACAGCCCACACAGAGGTTTAACTGGGTTTCACTCATACAATCACCACGCATTTAGCCTCGGGGAGACCTGCACGACCAGGGGGTCCCTGGAGAGAGAGAGAGAGAGAGAGAGAGAGAGAGAGAGAGAGAGAGAGAGAGAGAGAGAGAGAGAGAGAGAGAGAGAGAGAGAGAGAGAGAGAGAGACAGAGAGAGAGAGACAGAGAGAGAGAGACAGAGAGAGAGGGACAGAGAGGGACAGAGAGACAGAGAGAGAGAGACAGAGACAGAGAGAGAGAGAGAGAGACACACAGAGAGAGAGAGAGAGAGAGAGAGAGAGAGAGAGAGAGAGAGAGAGAGAGAGAGAGAGAGAGAGAGAGAGAGAGACAGAGACAGAGACAGAGACAGAGACAGAGACAGAGACAGAGAGACACAGAGAGAGAGATGAGATGAGATACAAAATAATATGTTGTTTCATGAACCTCCAAGAAGCAATGATATCACTTAAAAACAACAGTGAAAAAAATACTATATAACTGTCAGTAACCGCTGGGTACATGATGATGATGTCACATGCACACCCTCTATTGACAATTTTATCCTCCACAACTATACAGGAATACTTGGTACAATTGTGATGGGAGATTAATCATTAAACACATTGTTATCAGAACATTCTAGCTGTCTTAGATTCATTGAATGAATGAAAGAATGAATACATTTTCATTAATGAGAAGGAATTAATGACTGAATGAATGAATAATTAATTTATGTGTCCGAACAATTTCTTGTCCCTTCCCACATGGGACTATCAGACACGGCAATTAATAATTGACAGAAATGGAGAGAAGAAAAACAAAAAATGAAAAAACAACCAAGTCATATATGCAGTCACTCAGCAACAACAACAATAAATACTGTATATTTACCAACAGGAATTCAATTTAGTTGAATGTTACTCTATGGCACCTGTTCCATATTCTAATATTCAGTAATCCGTCCCATTAATCAGGTTGTCTTATTGTTATAAGTGGGTTAGGGTTAGGTCTCTCTCTCTACATATATATCAATAATAAAGCTTTTATGATGGTCCAACCCGTCAAAGGCGGGGCCTATTTGGATAATAATGACGGTCTGCACCGTTATATAAGCAAGGGAAACAGTCTTTGTGTTATGGGCTAAGTTAGGACCTACAGTATACTAACTAGTGTGAAGTACAGCCAGTATAATAATATTTCAGTTTAAGTGTACACTGGTACTCTCTGTGTACTACTCACAAGTGTGATGTATTCCATGTCGTCACCCAGCAGACCTGTGTCGTTCAGAGTGTACTTGGCTTTCTTCATCTTCCTGTCCTCTCCACCTGGTGCTACTGTGTCCTACACACACACACACACGCGCACGCACGCACGCACACACGCACACACGCACACACGCACACACACAGATTCATTGATGAATGAATCAAAAAAAAAATATTTCAGAAATGGAGAGTTACGGTACGATACGGTAAGTCAAGTATACACTGCAACAAAACAGCTTGGAGAATTTCAGTACAATTTAAGCACAACTACAACAAATCTGATGAATAGCTGTGATTAGACACACTAGTTCAGAATACACTTGTTTAAAATAGGGTTTTTCATTTCATCAAGCTATATAGACATACAAAATAATTACTTCTGTAAATAAAGAAGCAGCAAATCATAGTGAAGGTAAAATCAAAGTGGAGGAAAAAAGGGAAGAGAGAAATATACAAAGAGGGGAAAGAGGGTGGGTGGGGGAATTATATTTGCATTTTGTTTTACAGAGGCCAGTTAAGAATTGCAGCCGCCCGTATGGACTATGTACCCATTGAGAGTGTTTTTTAGGAGTCAAGGGATTCACATGTCTTATTGACTGGTGGTAGGGTTACATTTTTGTGGCTAATGAGTGAATGGAATGAAGTCCCTTGTTTGTGCCGAATCTGGGTTGCAACTCCCTCTGGTGTTGTGGGAGTGGACTTGGTTGACATAAAGGAAGTATTTGGAGTTTGGACAGGTACCTGGTGGTATTTTGGTAGTGTCTTGTGGACCAGGAAATCACCAGTAACTACAGAAAATCAAGCCCAAGTCTACACTAGAGGTCTTCACGGGGGGTCCGAACCCGAAAAAATCCAAGTCCGTCCGAGACCCGACAGTTCCGGCGGTGTGTTTTATCACAGTCACTCGGACAGGTCGGAATCAGACGTATCCCCGTCGGAAGTCGGACCAGTCAATCATTATGTGCAATAGCCGAGACTACAGTGAGACGTATTCTTTCTCTACGTTTTTTTTTTTTTTGCCTTTTTAATGATAATAAAATATTCTATCAACCAAGTGTGTGTATATTGTATCTTTGTCACTCTGCGAGTGCGCTTCTGGACATGCACTGACATGTATGATAGGGGCGACAGTCTGTGGTGTCCGTGTAGACAGCGTGTTACATAAGGGGGCAGGGGCAAACTCCCGTATGAGGGCACTTCTGTGTTTTAGACATGCGAAAGAGCTGGGGCTGCAGGCCCCTTTTTAATCTGTGGGTGTGTGCACGTACCTGTAGAGTGTAGAGTAGACTGGCAGCACGGAACAGTGTTAGCGAGCCGAGGCAGCGTCGCATGCGAAATATAACTGATCTACAGGTTCATCAAACGTAGGCAAGGCGGGGGAGGGATTTGGTGGCGGGTCTGTCGGACGGTCAAAAATAATCCGACTTCGGTCGGGCTCGGCGAAGCAATTTGGGGAAAATCTCAGAACAGTTCGGAACCGGAAAACCATGCCACGGATCGACTCGGATCCAATTTATTTATTTGAAAATATTTTAGGAACAGTTCGGAATCGGTGATATTGCACGGATTTATTTCGGATTTCGGATGGCATTTTTGAGAACCGTGAAGACCTCTAGTCTACACACCTAGAGAATGTAGAAGAGGAATGTTCATTTTGATCTGTATGTTGGACTGTTTGGTTTCCTAAATCCAGCCTGGAATTGTGTACAAAACCAAAATAAATCTTTAGTTTTGGCGTCTGTGGGGCTAAAATGTCATCAAAGGGTGGTCTCTGGCTCGAATTCAGAATAAATAGTGGGCCCTGGTATCAAAAAGGTTGAAAACCCCTGCTCTAGAAGATGTGGCAACAGCTGCTAAAAAGAAGACCATACAATAAGACAATACAATAAGAACACAAGACAAAAACAGTTTGCTTACAACCCAGCTGTCTGATCTGCAGGCTCCCCTGCATTCTGCCTTCTCCCCTGCATCCTCGCCCGTCCACCCTCTCCGTCATTGCAGCCATTTAGTGATGTATTTTTCGATCTCTTGGTCTGTATAACGAGGCGATGGCGGATTACGCTGCACAGCCGCTAAAACACACAGACACAAAAAACTACTTTTCACGAAATACAAGAGTAACATGTGGTACAATGTAGAGCTTTAATTGGGCCCAAAATGTTGAGGCTGGCCCTACATTAAGTTCAGCCGGGCCGACTCTAAGCCGATACATAGTTGACAACCTGAGAATGACACTTTTTCTAAACAAACCAATATTGCTGGTAGCAGATTATATTTTGGTAATTTGTTAACAAAGTATCCTATATATTAAATAAACTTTTACATAGAGAATTCTGTCAGGCATAGGCTAAGCAACACATTGTGAACTTGTGAGAAGGGGGGGGTTAATACTTTTGGTGTGCAACACCTTTGGACATCAAGGACCACTTCAACTCTTTTCATATTGTCGTTATGGTGGGATAATTACCACCATAATGACGCTATGGGGGCCGACTTTTTACAATTAACATGGTTAAGGGAGCAAAATAAGGAAATACAAGGTTTCAGCATGAAGGAAACAATACATGTCTTTATCTATAAAACGGACCAATACCTTAATCAATACATATATATTTTAATAATCTACCTTTCACATACACAGCCATGACAGGTTTCTATGAGTAGCTGTAGTGAACAAAGTTATTGAGCACAATACAAATGGAAGTGAGTCCAAGGGGGAGATGATGAATCTCAATATAAACTTACCAACCACAACACTCTTGACTCGTAGTCAAGTTTGTTTGTTTGTTTGGCCAGGGTGTTTGCTAGCGTTGCAGCCATGACTCTCCAAACTGTCTCCTTTCAGCACCAATACAGCACTCTGTGAATTGACATTTGTTAGTTGATCAGTCCAAGACGATACATGGACAATCTAGCGATACAATCCGATGATTTGAAATTCATATAGTTAACTATTTAAAATGCATTGGCATTGTCTTAAACCAAGTAATTAAACCAGCATTTTCGCATTGGTAAAAAAAAAAAATCTACAAGAATTGGGAACTTTAAGAAGTATTTAAGTATTTAAGAAATAAACAGATCTTTTTCCCAGATTCTGTTTCTTTTTCAAATGTTCAAATCCTGTACAGGAAAACATGGCATATTTTGGACATAGTTCAAATGGTGATTAAATTAATTTAGAAGCTGTAATTAATTTGATAAAAAACATTTAATCATTCAACAGCCCTATTTTTATATAGAATACATATTGCATATTGGGCTGCTGCTAGACACGTAATAATGTCCAGTAAAACTTTCCCTACTTGCCGTGGTGGATGTCAGCTGTCCTCTCTTGCAAGATCAAATTAATCATTCATAATTATCTTAGCACACACACCTGCACAACCATGATCACTGTAGGACCATCTGTCATATAGTGTGCAGTTATAGACACAAAATGGGAAATCAAAGCAATGCATTTTGATGTTTTTGGTTTAAATCAAATTAAGCTGAGATTAAAGTTAGTCAACAGAGCAGTGTCAATGCAGGTCCGTGTGGACAGTGTGTTAAAGAAGGGAGCAGGGGCAACCTCCCGTAAGAGGGCACTTCTGTGTTTTAGACATGTTACAGGGCAGGGTCTGTAGCCCCCTTTTGCGTCCGTGTGTGCACGTCGCTGTGGACTGTATATTCTGAGAGGCAGTGCGAACGAGGCAATAGTATGACAGTAGTGCATGGTAAATACAACTGATCTACAAGCTCATCACACGTTGCACGAAGGACACATTTTAACTTTTAATTCTTCTCTCATTTCCGCACGGCACCGTTGTGTGGTAAAGCTAGACTCCTCTCATGCAGCCATCAAAAAGGGCCTGTCTGTGTTTCCAAGTAAACACTGAAATCTTACCAGTTGGTTTTTGAGCTCAGGGGTGTTTTGTAGCTGCTCTTCCAGGTTTTGAAGCGCTTGGGCGTCATTTAATGGCAGCAGGTCTGGGTCAACACCTGTTAGAATGATAATCAGAAAAGGTTTCATCACATCACTGGTTTATATGGTATAAATACTATATCCTTAAATAAGACAATACAATAAGAACACAAGACAAAAACAGTTTGTTTACTACGCAGCTGCATCCTCGCCCGTCCACCTATATATTAAATAAACTTTTAGATAGAGAATTCTGTCAGGCATAGGCTAAGCAACACATTGTGAACTTGTGAGAAGGGGGGGTTAATATTTTTGGTGTGCAACACCTTTGGACATCAAGGACCACTTCAACTCTTTTCATATCGTCGTTATGGTGGGATAATTACCACCATAATGACGCTATGGGGGGCGACTTTTTACAATTAACATGGTTAAGGGAGCAAAATAAGGAAATACAAGGTTTCAGCATGAAGGAAACAATACATATCTTTATCTATAAAACGGACCAATACCTTAATCAATACATATATATTTTAATAATCTACCTTTTACATACACAGCCATGACAGGTTTCTATGAGTAGCTGTAGTGAACAAAGTTATTGAGCACAATACAAATGGAAGTGAGTCCAAGGGGGAGATGATGAATCTCAATATAAACTTACCAACCACAACACTCTTGACTCGTAGTGCTCTGAATCCCCTTTAAAAAAAATAAAATTTGATTTAGTATTAATGCAATCGATTATCTGCTGGGGGAGATTAGAGCCACTGTAAGATAAGGGTTAGTAGGGCTGCAAATATTGGCCAAAAATGATAATTGAACATTCCTTTTGATAGCCCTCATGGACCTAAATGGATATCAAACAGTTCAAAATACAAATCTATATTTTTATTAAGGCTGTTGAAAATAAAGTTAATTAGTTAAATTAATTTTGTTGATTAATCTGATTTTTTTTTTTTTTTAAATAACGCAATTAACTCATGTGCACACTGACTCAAACCACTGAGCATTTTCTCATTGGTAAAAAAAAAAATCTACAAGCATTGGGGACTTTAAAAAGTATTTAAGTATTTAAAAATACTTTTCCCAGATTCTGTTTCTTTTTCAAATGTTCAAATCCTGTACAGGAAAACATGGCATATTTTGGACATAGATTCAAATGGTAATTAAATTAATTTAGAAGCTGTAATTAATTTGATAAAAAACATTTAATCATTCAACAGCCCTATTTTTATATAGAATACATATTGCATATTGTGCTGCTGCTAGACACGTAATAATGTCCAGTAAAACTTTCCCTTTATTGCACTGGTCCTGTAGTCTACTTGCTGTGGTGGATGTCGGCTGTCCTCTCTTGCAAGATCAAATTAATCATTCATAATTATCTTAGCACACACACCTGCACAACCATGATCACTGTAGGACCATCTGTCATACAGTGTGCAGTTATAGACACAAAACGGGAAATCAAAGCAATGCATTTTGATGTTTTTGGTTTAAATCAAATTAAGCTGAGATTAAAGTTAGTCAACAGAGCAGTGTCAATGCAGGTCCGTGTGGACAGTGTATTAAAGAAGGGAGCAGGGGCAACATCCCGTAAGAGGGCACTTCTGTGTTTTAGACATGTTACAGGGCAGGGTCTGTAGCCCCCTTTTGCGTCCGTGTGTGCACGTCGCTGTGGACTGTATATTCTGAGAGGCAGTGCGAACGAGGCAATAGTATGACAGTAGTGCATGGTAAATACAACTGATCTACAAGCTCACCACACGTTGCACGAAGGACACATTTTAACTTTTAATTCTTCTCTCATTTCCGCACGGCACCGTTGTGTGGTAAAGCTAGACTCCTCTCATGCAGCCATCAAAAAGGGTCTGTCTGTGTTTCCAGACAGAAAAAAAGGTGGAATTGCCCTTTAATAGCAGCATGCTAAGCATGGACTGTATCAAGATGCTTTTAGGATTTGCATTGGTTTTCTTTGCTGAGGACAATGCTTTGAACTCAGGCACAGCCCAGCTTTAATGATGTTAAATCCCTTTATTTTAGATCGTTTTGTAGCTATAGTACAACATTTTTAGTTACTGTACAGTACTTTAAAACAGTTGACATGTTGTACACATGCCTAAAATAACTCTTATTTGCGTCGCCCTCGTTGAAAACAATGTATTTCCAACTCAGTTTGTCCCTATTCACACTGCATAATGAACAGGAGCTTGTGCACTTAGTTTCTGACCCCTCAATGTCGCCACTCTTCTATTAGATGGCTGTGGACGCACGTAGAGGAGCTGCTTGCTCCCAGAGCCTTGGAAATACAGAGTTACGCCAACTCCGTTCACTCCATGGCGCCAGTCCAATGGCGGCTGCTCTACATAGACTATTAGATAGTGACAACAAATAGTGACAGCCGGAAGTTACTGAATGCATTGGAGCCTATGGGCTCGCGCGAGTACTAGAACCACGTGACCAGACTATTTTCTGTCCCCTCAATGTCGCAACTCTGTCTATTACTAAGGCTCTGCTGCTTGCTTTGTCTGCTTACTAAAGCCCAGAGCCCTGATTAGCATGATTAACATTTGATCATTTGAACATCTAATTGATAAGCTATAGTTACAGCCGCTGCCACTACCACAGATCTACGCCAATCTTTGATTCGCTCCTTATTGTTTGATACGAACCTGCAGCTCGAACCTCTGGGAGACGGAGTTACACTCAAACATGTCCGACCGGAAACATGAACCCAAAGAAGAAATATGACGTTCCTGTTTGAATTAATTTGAAACACGTTAAAGGGGAGCTGAATGAATGAATGAATGAATGAATGAATGAATGAATGAATGAATGAATGAATGAATGAATGAAATTTTTATTAACAGAGATGAGGGTTACAGTACAAGTCAAGTCCACACTGCTACAAAACTGATAACAGCTTGGAGAATTACAGTACAATTCAAGTACAACTGCATCAAATCTGAAAAAGCTGATTGGACACACTAGTTAAGCATACACTTGTTTACAATAGTGTCCAACTTGTTCATTTCAAACAAAACAACTACTTCAGTAAAAACAGAAGCAGCAAATCATGGAGGCAAAATCATAGTGGAGGTAAAAAAGGGAAAAGAGAAATGTACAAAGAGGAGAGGCAGGGTGGGTGGGGGGATTTTATATACATTTTTGTTTTACAGAGGTCAGTTTAGAATTGCAGCCATCTGTAGGTGCCCTTTGAGAGCGGTCTTGAAGGAGTCAAGGGATTTACATGCCTTTATGACTGTTGGTAGGGCATTCCACATTTTGGTGGCATATGAGCTGAAGGAATTGAGACCCTTGTTTGTGCCAAATCTGGGTTGGACTTGGTTTGTAGCACTCCCTCTGGTGTTGTGGGAGTGTACCTCATTGACATTAAGGAAGTATTTGGATAGGTACAAGGGTATTTTGGTAGAGTATCGTATCTTGTGGACCAAACCCATTGCGAGATGTTGTACTCTGTCGTCAACCCTAAGCCAACCCAAACTGTCGAAGTGGGCAGGGGTGAGGTGGGTTCGAGGTGTGAGGCCAAGTAACAGTCTGACAAGTTTGTTTTGGGAGGTCTGTAGCTTTGTTTTTAAGGTTTTTGAGGTGCTGTGGTACCAAGAGGTGCAGCATAGTCAAAGTAACCTTGTACCATGGTCTTCAGAGTGTCTTTGTTGACCAGTGAGGAGATCCTGTATAGGAATCTAGTTCTTTGTTGACCTTTTTGATTACGTTGGTTCCAACCATTTTCAGTTTTAATATGTCATTAATATACCTTGGATATGTTGTGTGGACATGATAAAAAAAAGTTCCCCCAATTCTGTATTAACTAAAAATGGCCATTATGTATAGGCTATGAGTTTTAGAATTGATTTGAAACACATTAAACATGAGGCCGTTACTATTACTGTTATAACGCCATATAAAATGCATTAATCTTTTACAAGGTATATGAAACCATTAAACATTGTATGCCGTTATTATTTGGTGTTTTTGTTTTAATAGCTGTTATCAGTTTTGTAGAAGTGTGTACTTGACTTGTACTGTAACTCTCATCTCTGTTAATAAAAACTTCATTCATTTAATTCATTCAATCATCCATTCTGCAGTTCTCCAGTTCTCCACAGGAGGGCACCCAAGCCTCGCTTTGTGTGTGAGAATCTGCTATGTTTAACTCAGGCAACAGTCCTTGTTTATATAGGGAGCCCTCAATGTCGCTGCTCTGACACTATTATGTGGTTCTGGTCATATGTCGACCGTACGACAGGACCGCGCTCCGAAAATAGCCGAGGTCTTATCGGCTATCTTCGACGACAGTGCATGCGGACAGAATCCGACAGGTCACAGATCTCAGTGTAACACACCAGAAGTCCCTGTTTTATTCACTCCGTTTCTGTTTACATCTGGTTAGCATGCTAGCATGCTGGTCTGGCAGCTCCAATAGTGAAATATAAACAGTGCAGAGACTTTAGAGTTTAGACGTTATTGTACATCACTTTAAATCAGTTGTCATGTTGTACACAGGCCTAATACAGCTTTGCTTTGCGTCGCCCTCGTTGAAAACAATGTATTTCCAACTCCAGTTTGTCCCTATTCAGCGAGCATGAACTGCAGCTCAGTTTCTGACCCTCAATGTCGCTACTCTGACGCTATGACTGCGCAGCCGCAGTATAGTCAACCCACCGGAAGTGGGGTCATCCCTATGTTCCCCGGGTCCTATGTTCCCCGGGTCCTATGTTCCCCGGTATCGGGGAACATAGGACCCTCTTTTCAAAAAAGGGTTCTATGTTCCCCGCTCAATCCAAATAGGGGAACATAGGACCCTCTTTTCAAAAAAGGGTTCTATGTTCCCTGCTCAATCCAAATATACCATACAGTTTCTCACGATTTATTCGGAGTCCTCAATAATCCCAAATTTTATCATTGTTGATTCTGAATTTACAAAAGGCAGGTCAGTTATGGTTGAGGTGCTCCAGTCGTGAAAAAAAAGTATCTATGGCTCTGTGTAGAAGATTAATGGTCATTTTGATCTGTATGTTTGACTGTTTTTCCCACAAATCCAGCCTGGAATTGTGGACAAAAGCAAAATAAATCTTTAGTATTGGGGTCTGTGGGTCTAAAATGTCATCAACTGGTGGTCCTCCCTGGCTCAAATGCTGAGTAAATAGTGGGCCCTGGTGTCAAAAGGATTGGAAACCACTGCTTCATATAAAAACTCTGGAGTTGCCCATACACCCTGCCATTCTTTCAGCCCACCCTAGTAGGGCTGGCTAAATCCGGCCCTGGTCATATCTGCCAATAGATTCTGACTGATATTTTACACAGAGAACCACAATAGAACCAAGCCTAGGCCCTATATGGGCATGTTGGCTGCTACAGGGCCAAGATGTCATTATGTAGTCCTAGATTACATCTATATATGGGCATGTTGGCTGCTACAGGGCCAAGATATCATTATGTAGTCCTACATTACGTCCAGGTCTGCTTATCATTGCTTGTCATCGTTTTACAATAACATTATTATCAGGCACAGACCCTGACCTGAGGTTCATTCCACAGTGTGGGTGGCACAACAGAGAACCATTTATCTCCCTGAGATTTCAGTTTGGATTTAAGGATGTTGTGGAGTTGTTGATCAGTCGACCTCAGTGTAGGCAGGAGAGAATCAGGGAGATATGATGGTGTTTCTGTGTGTCTGTGGAGAGGAGAGCGGCTGCATGTTGGTCCAGCTGTAATCCAACCAGACAGCCTTGGGGAACCACAGTAAAGAGTCGGGTTGAAATAAAAGCATGGATAAGGCGTTCAAAATCGTGAAAGGAAACAGCAGGCTTAACTTTTGCCAACAGCCTCAAGAGTTTATCTACGAGACAAACAGTCAGATGGAAGTCAGCTGACAGGGAGTAAGACAGGTCAAACAGTCAGATGGAAGTCAGCTGACAGGGAGTAAGACAGGTCAAACAGTCAGATGGAAGTCAGCTGACAGGGAGTAAGACAGGTCAAACTAACAGACTGACTGACTAGAACACACTAAGTTACTAATCAAAAAAACAAGTAAAAAAAAACAACTACAACAAATTAAACTCTCTTTACCCTCATATATTTGAGACTGAATAGGTTTGGTTAACAGCTGAGTAGAAAAGTGGTGAAGATCTTTTTGTCAGTATTGATCAGACTGACATTGAAACTAAATGAGGTACAGTGTACTGTACTGTATCATTTAGTTTCATATGTCTAACTACGGTTGAAAGTTCATGAAGGTTATAATGGAGAGGCGCAAAATCCTATTTCCCATAAGAAAACAATTCCGGGAGGATAACTAAAAAGCCGTCATTTCAGTCGATAAGCTCTATGTTGATGTTATCTATGTCAGCTGTACAGGGACAGTAACACACGCACACACATCTCCAAAGACCGCTCACGATCATGAACAATGTAGAATACAGTACATACCTGGCATTAGGAACGATGTAGAATACAGTACATACCTGGCATTAGGAACGATGTAGAATACAGTACATACCTGGGCATTATGAACGATGTAGAATACAGTACATACCTGGGCATTAGGAACGATGTAGGTTACAGTACATACCTGGCATTAGGAACGATGTAGGTTACAGTACATACCTGGGCATTAGGAACGATGTAGAATACAGTACATACCTGGGCATTATGAACGATGTAGGTTACAGTAAATACCTGAGCATTAGGAACGATGTAGGTTACAGTACATACCTGGGCATTAGGAACGATGTAGAATACAGTACATACCTGGGCATTAGGAACGATGTAGGCTACAGTACATACCTGGGCATTAGGAACGATGTAGGTTACAGTACATACCTGGGCATTAGGAACAATGTAGAATACAATACATACCTGGCATTAGGAACGATGTAGGTTACAGTAAATACCTGGGCATTAGGAACGATGTAGGTTACAGTACATACCTGGGCATTAGGAACGATGTAGGCTACAGTAGGGCGTTATCCCGTCCAGGGCCAAATGCAACTCTTTGGCTGACTCTGACCGGCCTGTGAAAGGGTACCACGGTTTTCAAACAGTGGTCCAGGGACCACCAGACGTCCTTGAGAGAGTTCCAGTTAAATATGGAAAGTTTGCTAACCAGATGTAAGTCTTTGAGAGCGTAAACATGAAACCAAATGGACCCGCAATGAAAAGTTAGAATATTCATCATGTGAATTAGCCCAAAGTCTACATAATCAGAGAATGTAAAATAATTAATGGTAATTTTGATCTGTATGTTTGACTGGTTTGTTTGTGAAATCCAGCCTGGTATTGTGGGCAAAAACAAAATAAATCTTTAGTTTTGGGGTCTGTGGGGCTAAAATGTCATCAAATAGTGGTCCCCGGTGGCTCAAGTTCTGAATAAATATTGGGCCCTGGTGTCAAAATGGTTTGTCTTATTTATACTTTTATCTTGAAATTAAATTAATATTACGCAGACTTTAGTTCAGCCTTTAGTCTTGGCCCTCCACAATATTTTATGTATCTCATTTGGTTCCTTGGGAAAAATAATTGCCCACCGCTGCTGCAGTAAGTACTGTACATTGTACAAGTATGTACAGTACAAACCCTCCCAACATTTCACAATAAAAGCACAACTCAACACAGAGACTGTTACCATGGATGACACACCGATAAGAACTACACTGTTTTTCATAAAACCCTCAGTGTGTTTACAAGTAGTCTGACCAAAGCATTATGGGAATGGTAGTCCAGGAAGTATTATTGATGACATCAGAGACACAATGTTGAGTGGAACTGTTGTCTATAATGATCTATAACGGTCACATCAGAGACACTGGACTCACTGCTAAAATCTAAAATGTTGAGTGGAACTGTTGTCTATAATGATCTATAACGATCACATCAGAGACACTGGACTCACTGCTAAAATCTAAAATGTTGAGTGGAACTGTTGTCTATAATGATCTATAACGGTCACATCAGAGACTCTGGACTCACTGCTAAAATCTAAAATGTTGAGTGGAACTGTTGTCTATAATGATCTATAACGGTCACATCAGAGACTCTGGACACACTGCTAAAATCTAAAATGTTGAGTGGAACTGTCAAGCTCTTTAGTTTAGGTAACAGATTCCCTGCTTGGAAGGGGCGCTACAGCCCACACAGAGGTTTAACTGGGTTTCACTCGTACAATCACCACGCATTTAGCCTCGGGGAGACCTGCACGACCAGGGGGTCCCTGGAGAGAGAGAGAGAGAGAGAGAGAGAGAGAGAGAGAGAGAGAGAGAGACAGAGACAGAGACAGAGAGAGAGAGACAGAGACAGAGACAGAGAGAGAGAGACAGAGACAGAGACAGAGAGAGAGAGAGAGAGAGAGAGAGAGAGACAGAGAGATGATGAACAAAATAATATGTTGTTTCATGAACCTCCAAGAAGCAATGATATCACTTAAAAAAACAACAGTGAAAAAATACTATATAACTGTCAGTAACCCCTGGGTACATGATGATGATGTCACATGCACACCCTCTATTGAGAATTTTATCCTTCACAACTATACAGGAATACTTGGTACAATTGTGATGGGAGATTAATCATTAAACACATTGTTATCAGAACATTCTAGCTGTCTTAGATTCATTGAATGAATGAAAGAATGAATACATTTTCATTAATGAGAAGGAATTAATGACTGAATGAATGAATAATTAATTTATGTGTCCGAACAACTTCTTGTCCCTTCCCACGTGGGATTATCAGACACGGCAATTAATAATTGACAGAACTGGAGAGAAGAAAAACAAAAAATGAAAAAACAACCAAGTCATATATGCAGTCACTCAGCAACAACAACAATAAATACTGTATATTTACCAACAGGAATTCAATTTAGTTGAATGTTACTCTATGGCACCTGTTCCATATTCTAATATTCAGTAATCCGTCCCATTAATCAGGTTGTCTTATTGTTATAAGTGGGTTAGGGTTAGGTCTCTCTCTCTACATATATATCAATAATAAAGCTTTTATGACGGTCCAACCCGTCAAAGGCGGGGCCTATTTGGATAATGATGACAGTCTGCACCGTTATATAAGCAAGGGAAACAGTCTTTGTGTTATGGGCTAAGTTAGGACCTACAGTATACTAACTAGTGTGAAGTACAGCCAGTATAATAATATTTCAGTTTAAGTGTACACTGGTACTCTCTGTGTACTACTCACAAGTGTGATGTATTCCATGTCGTCACCCAGCAGACCTGTGTCGTTCAGAGTGTACTTGGCTTTCTTCATCTTCCTGTCCTCTCCACCTGGTGCTACTGTGTCCTACACACACACACACACACACACACACACACACACACACGCGCGCACGCACGCACGCACGCACGCACACACGCACACACACAGATTCATTGATGAATGAATCAAAAAAAATATATTTCAGAAATGGAGAGTTACGGTACGATACGGTAAGTCAAGTATACACTGCAACAAAACAGCTTGGAGAATTTCAGTACAATTTAAGCACAACTACAACAAATCTGATGAATAGCTGTGATTAGACACACTAATTCAGAATACACTTGTTTAAAATAGGGTTTTTCATTTCATAAAGCTATATAGACATACAAAATAATTACTTCTGTAAATCCAGAAGCAGCAAATCATAGTGAAGGTAAAATCAAAGTGGAGGAAAAAAGGGAAGAGAGAAATATACAAAGAGGGGAAAGAGGGTGGGTGGGGGAATTATATTTGCATTTTGTTTTACAGAGGCCAGTTAAGAATTGCAGCCGCCCGCATGGACTATGTACCCATTGAGAGTGTTTTTTAGGAGTCAAGGGATTCACATGTCTTATTGACTGGTGGTAACCCTAACCCTAACCCTAACCCACGAAGGACACATTTTAACTTTTAATTCTTCTCTCATTTCCGCACGGCACCGTTGTTTGGTAAAGCTAGACTCCTCTCATGCAGCCATCAAAAAGGGTCTGTCTGTGTTTCCAAGTAAACACTGAAATCTTACCAGTTGGTTTTTGAGCTCAGGGGTGTTTTGTAGCTGCTCTTCCAGGTTTTGAAAATGATAATTGAACATTCCTTTTGATAGCCCTCATGGACCCAAATGGATATCAAACAGTTCAAAATACAAATCTATATTTTTATTAAGGCTGTTGAAAATAAAGTTAATTAGTTAAATTAATTTTGTTGATTAATCTGATTTTTTTTTAAAATAACGCAATTAACTCGTGTGCACACTGACTCAAACCACTGAGCATTTTCTCATTGGTAAAAAAAAAAATCTACAAGCATTGGGGACTTTAAAAAGTATTTAAGTATTTAAAAATACTTTTCCCAGATTCTGTTTCTTTTTCAAATGTTCAAATCCTGTACAGGAAAACATGGCATATTTTGGACATAGTTCAAATGGTGATTAAATTAATTTAGAAGCTGTAATTAATTTGATAAAAAACATTTAATCATTCAACAGCCCTATTTTTATATAGAATACATATTGCATATTGGGCTGCTGCTAGACACGTAATAATGTCCAGTAAAACTTTCCCTACTTGCCGTGGTGGATGTCAGCTGTCCTCTCTTGCAAGATCAAATGAATCATTCATAATTATCTTAGCACACACACGTGCACAACCATGATCACTGTAGGACCATCTGTCATACAGTGTGCAGTTATAGACACAAAACGGGAAATCAAAGCAATGCATTTTGATGTTTTTGGTTTAAATCAAATTAAGCTGAGATTAAAGTTAGTCAACAGAGCAGTGTCAATGCAGGTCCGTGTGGACAGTGTGTTAAAGAAGGGAGCAGGGGCAACCTCCCGTAAGAGGGCACTTCTGTGTTTTAGACATGTTACAGGGCAGGGTCTGTAGCCCCCTTTTGCGTCCGTGTGTGCACGTCGCTGTGGACTGTATATTCTGAGAGGCAGTGCGAACGAGGCAATAGTATGACAGTGGTGCATGTTAAATACAACTGATCTACAAGCTCATCACACGTTGCACGAAGGACACATTTTAACTTTTAATTCTTCTCTCATTTCCGCACGGCACCGTTGTGTGGTAAAGCTAGACTCCTCTCATGCAGCCATCAAAAAGGGTCTGTCTGTGTTTCCAAGTAAACACTGAAATCTTACCAGTTGGTTTTTGAGCTCAGGGGTGTTTTGTAGCTGCTCTTCCAGGTTTTGAAGCGCTTGGGCGTCATTTAATGGCAGCAGGTCTGGGTCAATACCTGTTAGAATGATAATCAGAAAAGGTTTCGCATCACTGGTTTATATATGGTATAAATACTATATCCTTAAAGGTATAGTACGTGATTTGGAAAACCCTCCGGGCCCCCGGTAGCAAGATGTACACACTCTAATGTCAACAAATACCACCATGTACCTGTCCAAATACTGCCTTAATGTTGGTAGGGAACGCCCTACCAACAGTCACTCAGACATTCAAATCCCTTCACTCCTTCAGAACCACTCTCAAAGGACACCTACGGACGGCTGCAATTCTAGCCTGGCCTCTGTAAAAATATGATTCCCACACCCAGCCCCTCTCCCCTCTCCTTGTATATGTCTTTTCCCTTTTACCTCCACTATGATCTGCTGCTTCTGACCTTAGAGGAGTGAATATTTATCTCTAAATGTCTTGATAAAATGAACAGGGTGGCTGAAATGGAGTTTGTGTTTCGCCATGTTAATGATTTTTCTTTTAGGGCATTTTTTGGAAAAAAAAAAAAAAAAAGGTGGAATTGCCCTTTAATAGCAGCATGCTAAGCATGGACTGTATCAAGATGCTTTTAGGATTTGCATTGGTTTTCTTTGCTGAGGACAATGCTTTGAACTCAGGCACAGCCCAGCTTTAATGATGTTAAATCCCTTTATTTTAGATCATTTTGCAGCTATAGTACAACATATTTAGTTGTTACTGTACAGTACTTTAAAACAGTTGACATGTTGTACACATGCCTAAAATAACTCTTATTTGCGTCGCCCTCGTTAAAAACAATGTATTTCCAACTCCAGTTTGTCCCTATTCAGACTGCATAATGAACAGGAGCTTGTGCACTTAGTTTCTGACCCCTCAATGTCGCCACTCTTCTACTAGATGGCTCTGTGGTAGCAGTAGTCAATAAAAGAGGTAACGTTTCCCTCTACTGGTCACAATGAGTACTGCACCTAATGTCCTCAGCATATACATAGCATAGCATACATTAAAATAGTATTTATTCAGAATTTGAGCCACGGACCGCCATTTGACGACATTTTAGCCCCACAGACCCCAAAACAAAGATTAATTTTGCTTTTGTCCACAATTCCAGGCTGAATTTGGGAAACCAAACAGTCAAACACACAGATCAAAATGGCCATTAATCTTCTACTTTCTCTAGTTGTGTAGACTTGGGATAGTTCACATGATGGATATTTTAACCACAGAGGACGACCCCCCCCCCCCCCCCCCCCCCAAAACCCTAAAGATTTATTTAAACTATTTTAACTCTTGAGGGTGCAAGTAAGCATGAAACCAAACAGATCTGCAATTAAGAAGGGTCCATTTGGTTTCATGTTTACACTGTTAAGAATAGTTATGTAGCAGGTGGCTATCTGTCTAACCAAACATTCCATTGTTTTGTCCTGGAGACCACCTCTCATGGACCACTGGTGGTCCCCGGACCACTGCCTTATACCGTTACATTAGGACTTGTCCCTATTTGTTTTTGTCAAGCTCAATAGAAGTCTATTAGCTCTGGTCAACCACTGGACTGACCCCATGAAGTGAACAGAGGTTGTAGTGGTCCAGTGGTCCGGGGACCACCAGTGTTGGGAATATTACTATACCTTGTTAATGTATTACTTATTACTTATTACCTTCATTTTAAAGCAATATATTGTATTACAATATTACTGTCTGAGCAAGTGTAATATATTAATATTACTATTACATATTACTTAAAAGAAAAATGTTGTACAAAATATATAATTAAATATTTAGTGTCACTATTAATCAAATATTGTGTAGCTACAATAAAGAAAGCACACTTGGCTATCTGGGAAATCCATATGAAATCAAAAAACGTCCTCCTGAATAAATAATTTTATGACAAATTATAGAAAATAAGTAATTATTTAACTTCTGCAGTTGTCAAGAAAATTTCACAAGAACATTTTCAATAAGACAGATTGACAGAAAGTAATATTGAAAGTAATGCAGTAATGCAGAAAGAAAAGTACAATATATTAGATTGTTTTTGTTAAGTAATATATTTATATTACAAGTTACTGCATTTTGGTAATATATTATGTAATATATTGAGTTACGTAGTGCACATGTCCCAACACTGGGGACCACCAGTGGTCCTTGAGAGGGTTCCAGGTGGTCCAGGCTAAATGATGGAAAGTTGGTTAACCAGATGTAACTCATTGTTTGTGTATTTTGTTTTTTTTTTTTACACTAGATTCTAGTTCTTAACGCTAGATCCTAGTTTCTGACACTAGAATCTATTTTTTCCTGTGTCAGCAACACAGATTTCATGCCAAGGACCACCAGAATCATCTATATTTGGCTGCGGAGGACTCCCATCTGAAAACATGTTCTATAGGGATCCCTCAGAAGCAAAGATTTGAGTTAGAAATGTTTGCTTCTGAAATAATAGACTCAAACATTGGTGCCACATTTTTTCAAAAATTTTAGAGGTCTGATATTTTTCAATTTCTAAAGTACAGTACAGAAGGTTAAATGAAAACTATTTATTTGAACACAGCGGGTGGCAAAATGGAATAAACAAGGTCCTCACAGGCATATAAAACCAGTGAAAAAGGTTTAAAGGAAAGTTAAAGGAAATTGGTTCACCCAAAAACAATAAGTTGTTTGTTTTCACTCGATTACACAAACCGTCTGTCTAATGTTGTCTAATCAGTATATGTTATGTTATCTTATGTTATCTAATGTTATCTTATGTTATCTAGTGTTATCTAATGTTATCTTATGTTATTGATAAATACTTGAAGGCCTAGATTTTCGTCACCACTATACCCCTTATCACTTAAGTTCGTTGCCCTTTTAAACTATTAAAAAAACATTTTAATAAGTTCAAATAGCCAGACTACAAGCTCACAGCCGGCTCTGAGGCTACACTGTATTTAACTAAAAACAAACATGGGGCGACCGTTCTGCAGGAAATCAGGACTGAACCTTCCTGTTAGCGTCTGGGTGCAGCTTTACACCACGGACCAGAGCTGTAGGGTGGCTGGTGTCTAGCCCCCCGATCACCCTAAAAGCCATCTTCCAACAAGCTGTAGTTCGACAGGCTCAATGTATTGTCGCTGAACCCTTACATGTTCTCTGAGTATGTGTTAGGGTTAGGGTTAACCCTAACCCACTAACGGGCAGGAGATACAGAGCTCCACCGTTGATAAAATATAACCGGTTTAGACGTTCATTTATACCTCTCTCGATTAAGCTCTTAAATGGGGAGACATTTAGCACTTACAGGCGTAGGATACACACTAGGGTGTAATTGTATTGTCCTGTGTCTACTGTTATCTGTCTGTATTAAACTCTATGCAGCTCTGCTCTCTGACTCCAAGACAAATTTCTCCCACGGGAGACTAATAAACCTTGAATAACCTTGAACCTTGAATAGGGTTTACTATTTGATATAATATTAAATAAGTCTTTTTTTTTTCTTCTTTTTTAATATTTTATCCCATGATTTTGTAACCCATTTCTTCACCCAGTGCCAATTCCTAATGTGATCCTGGGCTCTACACACCCTCCACCAACCTGGGGAGGCAGCAGACTGGGCTCATGCTTCCTTCAATGCATGAGGAGACAAGCTGCCTTCTTTTCACCCGACAGGGGGGGGTTTCTCTGGTTGGACGTAGCACGTGGAAGGAACACGTTATTCCAACCAGTTCCAGTCCCCTCCATCAGGCGCCCCGGCTGGCCAGGGGGAGGCAGTTCAGTGCCCAGGATTACTGCATGTTTTTGTGAGGGTATCTACCCTAGGGAATACAGGGAGAACATGTGAGGGTATTTACCCTAGGGTACACGTGGAGAACATGCAAACTCCACACAGATGACGCGGAGGAGCAGACACGCCGCCAGCACCCACAGCAGCGCCCCTAGCGGAAATCGAACCCAGGATCTTCTAGCTGTGAGGCGACAACACTAAACACTGTGCCACCGTGCCCCATTTATAAGTAATTATGTTTGAGTGAACGTTTGAATTTGAACAAACAAAATAAATAACAAAACTATAACTGCAACAGCAGTAGAAACTAATATAATACAACAATACAACACCAGCAGCTAAGTTCAAGTAATGTCACACTGTGTGTGTGTGTGTGTGTGTGTGTGTGTGTGTGTGTGTGTGTGTGTGTGTGTGTGTGTGTGTGTGTGTGAGTGTGAGTGTGTGTGAGTGTGCGTGCGTGCGTGCGTGCCGTGCGTGCGTGTAGAAGCACGGAATGGCGTGGGGTTCGGACGTTATACAGAGCACAGAAAAGATTAACTGTTTGTTGTAAATGTACATATGGTTTGCTAGATAAACATCATTCAACAACATATTTTAGCGATACATGTATTTTTTTGGCGATACGATGCGATACGATTCACCCTCTTCCCGATGCGATACTTTGCGATAACCTTTTAGCTCAAATCAATGCGATACGATGCGATACGATGCGATGCGATACGATACATGATTCAACCTGATGCAAATAAGCAAACATTTAAATAAAAAAAGAAGAAATTCAGTGTGGTACTAGAAAAATGATTTGTTTTTATTCCATATGGTATGCCTAAAACTATTTTTGGCATCTTAAACAACATTTCTCAAAGTGTCACTTAGTGCAATTATACTGTATAGTGCATATCCCTGTCTGCCACACATATGAAGATTATGAACTCAATAGGTTCATAATCTTCATATGTGTGGCAGACAGGGATATGCACTATATAATTGCACTAAGTGGCCCTCAAAGTATTTTTTCCCCTTCATTTTATTATTTTATCTTTTATAACTTTACATATAAGACACTCAGTGAGGGTTGTCTGTTTAGTTTACACTACAGCAGCAGTGAGCCTGACTGCATTATTGTTTACAACAATTGCTTTGCACTAAACCCAGTTGTGAAAGGGTATACTTTGTTCACACTATTGTGATGTTAACTACAATAATGAGAACAAAGTATACCCTTATATCAGGGTTTTCAACAGGTGGTCCGGGGACCACCAGTGGTCCCTAAGAGGGTTCCAGGTGGTCCCCAGCTAAGTTGTTTAACCAGATGTAACTCTTGAGAACGTAAAAATGAAACCAAATGGACCCTTGCGGGTCCATTTGGTTTCATTTTTACACTCTCAAGAGTTAAAATATTCATCATGGGGATTAGTCCTAATCTACACAACTAGAAGATCAATGGTCATGGACAGAAGCAAAAGAAATCTTTAGTTTTGGGGTCTGTGGGGCTAAAATGTCCTCAAATGGTGGTCCGTGGCTCAAATGGTGAATAAATGGTGGGCCCTGGGATGAAAAAGGTTGAAAACCCCTGCCTTATATGACAAAGGCTTACAGCTGCTGTAGTGTAAACAGACTCTCACTGAGTAGCTTCTATCCAATGTCCATAACCATAAGCCATAAAAAATCCCTCGTTTTCCACAACGCTATAAGGCTGGATGTCTTTGCATATGAAGTAGGCGATGGCCTTAGTTATAGCCACAGCGCGGGCAGAGGTGTATGGAAGGGAACTCCCAAAATAAGAGGCGACACTTTTCAGCTCCTGACCTGATTTGCTTGGTTTATCTCCAGTATCCGAAGCGGTACTTGAAGGGGAAGCGGCGGTAGACGTGTCTGTGATGTTGTGTATTCTTTTTAAGTGGCTCTGCATGTTTGTCGTACTGCCCGTGTACGGCTTTATAACACGGCATTCTTTGCAAATGCCGTTCGTCTTGTCCAGCTTTCCATCAATCTTGTAGAATCCATAGTGTTTCCATACATACGACTTAAGGTTTGGAGGTGCATTAAATATAGTCTGCTGCGGCTCTTTGCTGCTGCTGCTGCTCACGTGTACCTCCATGTTGGTTTGTTTACTACTACTAGTAGAGCCATAGAGTATAGACAGCGTTACGCAAACCCAGTCGAATGGCAGCCAAGGCTTCTATTGAATGGGGACAACCAGCAGTTACGGAATGCATTGGAGTCCACGGGCTGATGCGAGTGCACAAACCACGTGACCCGGCTGTTTTCCGCCCCCTCAATGTCGCACCTCTTGCCTCTGTGTAGTGTATTGCAGCTAGCCTATGAGCCTCACGGCTTCCGTCCGTGTTCAAAACAAAACTTGGAATGATGATGGTGCGTTCAAGGCGATTGGGAATCAAGGAGAAGCATAACATTTAACATGAAAAACACGGCGCTTGTATCGGATTTTGCCGGATTTACCATCGATTTTCGCCGATACAAACGCATCCATCGAGATGAATCTAGATTTCACCCGTCAATTGTACCGATACGTGGTGAATGAACCGGTGCACTCGCATCGCGCACGTGGGTATCGATGTATCGATTAATACCGATGAATCTCCACACCCCTACTCTGCAAGCGACCTATTTCTGTGTTGGTGTCAATAGTTTATACAGAAAGTAATTCATTGCGTTTCTGTCTATATGTCTCTCCATAAAACTGCTCTACCCATTTTATTCAATGAGAGAATGCTCAGTGGATTGGGTTAGTATGCACATGAGTTAATTGCAATTAAAAATCAATAATCAACAAAATGAATTACCACCATTAACCTGTTATTTCAAACTGGCCTTAGTATATACAATAAAAGGGCAAAAGAGCAAATCCTACCACTGGATATGTATTATTGATATGCACATGGCACTACTACTAATCTACATTATGGACACCAAGTATTAGTATAAACTCTTCAAAAACCCTAACCCACTACACTAGTTCTGAGAGATGCTGGTCCAGGGTGAAAACATGGAACCCTCCCAATCACCTGGACACTCAGAGGGCACAGCCATCACATCAGTGGAGGCTGTTGAAACACACATTTGGTGGAGTAATAAACTAGTATTTCATAATCATGTTTAATCACTTAAATAAACTCTGAGACACTGCTTTAAGAAGCTTTGTGGTCTGCACTCATCACATCACTTAACTATAGTCAGTGAGTAGCAAGAGTTATGTTGTTACAGTACAGTGCCAGCTGGGCAGACACAGTAGAATAGGAGTAGGTATAGTGTGTGTGTGTGTGTGTGTGTGTGTGTGTGTGTGTGTGTGTGTGTGTGTGTGTGTGTGTGTGTGTGTGTGTGTGTGTGTGTGTGTGTGTGTGTGTGTGCGCGTGCTCACGCATGCATGCACTTGCCTGTATTGTGTTCCACTCACAGTGCACAGGTCCTGGTTTGCCACATCAGGGCCGGAGGGCTTTATCTTCCAGGAGTTTCCAAACAGCTCTGGCGTCAACTCCATGTTGCCCTGCAGCATGGTGAAGTCACTGTCTGCGTCTGTTACTGCACAAACTCCCCACAGACCTTTTAGGCACATGTACACAGACACCACTGACATGTATTAGTACAGACATGTAGCATATAAATGTTGCCCCCCCATCGTTCCTGATGCATCTTAAAGTAAAAATTGGAAAATTCTGCAGAATTGTGATTGCCTCAGGCTAAATGTAATCAAGGCCGAGGTCATGACACATAACATCCCCAAGAACAACTGCACCTAACAATAGGAGTTACTGTGCTAAAGAAAGTCAATGACTTTACATACCAGGGCACAGGGGGCAGCTCTGCAGAGAGATTCTTCAAGAGGAAATCACTTGCCCAGAGAACCAATAATGGTATATGCATTGTGTAGTACTACTAACTTTTTATTGCATTATGAGCAGAGTAAGGCAGACATTACTCTGAGTAACCACTAGAGGGAGATGTTGGCCTAAAAGTGACAATGTCATTAAGAGTTTGCAGAAAGAGACAATGTAACATTGCAGGCATTAAGCAGATGCTCTTAATCCAGAGCGAATTACAATTAGGAATTATTTCATCCAGAAGGATGGTTGTCACACCTCCAACTGTGCCATGGTGGACTGTGCATGGCAGGGGCGTCCTCTTCCCTGAGCCAAGTCTAAACCTGACCGCATACCAAAAGAGTGCAGTTCAATACAAGCTCTATAACCAAAAGGATTCTTAGAATTCAGCCAAGAGGATGAACCCCAGAAAAGCCTTTAAACACTTGGTGTTTGATGGTCCTTTTGCAGAACATCAATACAAATGGAAAACTGACTTAAAGTTTTCAAAGAAACTAAGTAAAGTCATTCTCTGGAGAAAAGTACAGTACTATAAAACAAGGGAATTTCAAACTTAAAATTCAGTCCAGTATTCAGACTGGCCTTTGAGCCAAAAATGTAGTCAGAATTAATAACCAAGGTGAAAATCTCCATTTTTCCCCACACATTGCATTTTGCAGACCTTAGGCCTCCTTTGAACCCAAATGTACCTGGTGAAACCAATACATTCATGCTGGGAGCTACTTCTGTCTACATCATTCATTGTTTTAAGAATTTGAAGGTTTTCAGAAAACCATAGGCTAGGTTTTCAAAGTTCTAAATGTGCTATAATGTATTAAAATACGGTAAAAATGTTGCAAGTAGCACTGTATTCCTCAACCTTGTAATGAACCCATAAAATATTGCGAAGGACACCCAGGTATAGATGCAATAATTTATTCACAAAATTGAGGAAAATATTTACAGATATGGCATAATAATAATAAAAAAATAAAATAAACTGAAATACATGAATAATCACTGTGAAATTTGAACAGGATAAGATATTACAGACAAACAGATATTACAGATTTTGGTGTCTTCCATCATGTATCATGGGATGTCCAGCTCAATGTGATGTCACCACGCCCTCATTCCAGGTAGCCAATCGTCTGTACACATAGTCTTGTTGCAATATGTAGATGTTATTATTACCCTTATTATACAATAGTATATATCATCCTTATATATTAGTATATTATTGACATCAATATTATCATTATTATTACCCTTAGTGAATTACTAACATCTATAGTATTACCCATGTATTACTATTATATTACCATTATATTATATTACAATATATTACTATATTATATTATATTTTATTATTATTACCCTCATCATTATTCACAACCTTATTATTTATCTATTTTTTGTATTACCGGTAATACAAATTCTAATTAAGTTATTTTTTATTTCATTATTTTATTGACTTTATTTATTTTACTGTAATATGTTTATTGATATTGTTAAGTAATTTGTTTATTGATATTGTTAATATTGTTGATATTTGTTCATGTTATTTTCCTACATTTGTTTATTTTATTTTATTTTTTTTTTGTTGTTTCCTACATTTTTTATTTAAGTGAAACAACCAAGTTTTGATTGATCACATCTACATATCACCACTACCAGTCTGGAGCCAGACAGGAGACCAGCAATGTCCTAAAGAAAAGAAAAGAAAAGAAATGATTAATACATTTTATGAACAATGATAATAAAACAAGATTATTTTTCTAAAAGAAAATATATTCTATAGTCAACCATAACTGATTACGCAGCATGATAAAAAAAAGCACACGCAGAAAGATTGATTGAGGCCTGTCACAATTATTGCATGATGGCCAAGTATCATCTGGCATGTTGAAAATGTTCATAATTTTAAAGAAAAGTAGAAGCAGCCCATCTCAATCTCAAAACTACAGTTCTGACAGTATATAGGTGTCTACCGAGCAGTCCACGTTGTCCGCTGCCCATCACCGCCCACGGAGGTCGTCATCCTCGCCGGCCACCAGTCAGAGTCGTCATCAGCCACCCTAGTCGACGCCGGCCCTCTGTAGTCGATCGCAGTCGTCAGGAAACACCCGGGGCAAAGCTTCCATCGCTGCCTCAATCTCCCTCTTAACATGGACAATACAGACAATAAATTAACTTGGGTGTGGCCTGTGTGCGTGCCCTGCCACAACATACAGTACACATGCACTTACAGTAATGTTTAATTATAGAGAGCGACTGATTGTTGGCAACAGGTGGATAATTGGCTTTTTAGTAAAAAATGCCTGTTTAAATCCATTTTTGAGTGACAATAACTGTCCTATTAGAAAAAGAAATCTATCAAGGACAAGCTAAGCAGTACCTAGTAGTGTGTGGTTTCTAACCGGTCTGGCCCAGGTCCTTCGACATGGACGGACCTCCATCCTAAAAACAAAGACGGAACACAAAAAGACCCTAAAAAATATAGTCAAATGTAACTGATGACATGACATGATATATATATATATTAAAAAAAAACACACATCCAGAAACATTTAGGCCTGTCACAATTACTACATATTAGACAACTATTTGAGATAATACTTTTTTGGGGGGGATAATAATAGTCTCCATGAATACATTTAGTGCTTATTGAATTATGCCATAGCTTACAAAGCCTAAAAAAAGACAAAATTGTCTTCATAATCAGTACGACATAATATTTCCAATATAAAAATGAATCGGCGAGCAACAAAATGCAATTCTGACAGGCCTAAACAGCGGTTCCAGATGCGTCTACCAAGCCTTTAGCGCCGTCCGGCCTTCCATCGACCCAGAAGTCCTCAGAAGAAACCCCCGGGACGAAGCTGGCGTCTGCTTCAATGGTCATCCTAACAAAGACACTAAATTAGCTTTTCTGTTTTCATCAATATGTGCGCCGTGTAACACCATACATAAGCACAGTAATGATAAATAGGGAGAAATTGGTCATTGTAACAGATGGATAAATGGCTTTGTGTTTATACTACAACGTTCATAAAATAATATGAACATTGTGTGACCCAGAGGTGCCCCCCCCGCACCCGCTGGATGGATGCCATCACTCAGGACCTTAAAGCCTGCGGTGTGACCCTGGCCCAGGCTCAACAACTAGCCCACGACAGACCCAGATGGAGAGACCTGGTTGCTATGGTTGGCTCTACGCGCCCTGATGTGCAAGAGGACTAAGTAAGTATTGTGTGTGTGCGCGTGCGCGCGCGTGTGGTATTACCTTGCCAGTTTCTCCATTGTCTTGAAAAGAAGCTCTTCACCATCAAGATGATGTTGTTCCTAAAAGATAGATATACAGCATGATATATATATATATTAAAATCATAAAAAAAAGCAACCAGATAGATTAAATTAGGCCCGTCACAATTATTGCATAATTGCCAAGTATCATATGGCATGTTGAAAATGTTGATATATTTTTAAATTCAAAATGTCACGAAAGTCCAATTCTGACAGGCCTAAACGGGTTTCAGGTGTCTACCGAGCTCTCCACGTCGTCCACAGTTGTCGGCCGAAGTATCCACCGCCTGCGTCGCCCGTGCATCGTCCGCCGCCACTCATCATCGTCCGCCGCCACTCATCATCGTCCGCCGCCACTCATCATTGCCCGCCGCCACTCATCATCGCCCGCCGCCACTCGTCGTCCGGGGTTTCTCACCAGGCCAGGTCCCAAGTCGCCCTCCATCCTAAGACAGACAGAAGACAAGGAAAAGGTCACTCTCGTTGTCGCCTGCCCTGCCACAACACACAGTACCTTGTCGCCCTCGTCGTCGTCTCGTCGTCGGCCGCCCTCGACGTTTGTGAAGGTTGACGTCTGTCTCAATCTTCATCCTTGAGTCATCTTGCATCCACGTGCACGCCCTGCAACACCATACATATGCAGTAATGAGTAAGAATAGGGAGTGACCGATTATCAGCAACAGGCGGATAATTGGCTTTTTTTAACCCAAAAGTGCCCATTTGAATCAAAATGACAATTTAATCATGAATTGCAGTCTATTTCAGTGACAAATGTTTTTTTAAAAAAAGAACTAAGCTGAACAAGCCTAAGTACCTGGTACTGTGAGGTTTCTTACCGGGCCGGCCCATGTCCCAGTCTACCGACATCATCCATCCTAAACAAAGAGGAAGAAAAGGCTGATTTATAGAGAACCTTGAAAATGGACACCAACTATAGCATACAGTAATAGAAATATTTATGATTTAAAAAAATGAATTGAAGTTTCATACTTTGAGGCGTCTGTAGAGGAATCCCCATACAAGATTCATCCATGGACAGCCAGAGACGTGCAGATCTCATCGGTAGGGGCCCCAGCGTCTAGAAGGAATAGGATGGTGGTTATAGTCTATGAATGGCTGTAGAGATTTGCACATCAATCATTTGTTCCTGCTGCCAATAGGAAATCTGTGATATCTGTGGTATTTCACAAATCCATTGGCCATTTAGATGCTTAGGGTTAGGGTTCAGCTCCACACCAGTAACGGCTAAAGTAGCAGGGTTAGAAAGCTCAAGAATGGCGTCCCACAGGGGACACTGCTGACACCAATATCGTTCCACATCCTTGGTACATCCACAACCTCCTTACGGCAACAACAAAGTATGGCTATGCAGACGACCCAAGTACTGTACTCCAGCACAGGTCAAACGAGAAGCAGCCACACTGGCCCTCACTTACAAGACATAGCTGAGTGAATCCATCAGAGACACCACAGCTCACAAACACAACCAACAACACAATCTGACACCTCAAGACATCGAGGTGAAGGCAAGACAGAGGGACCAGTGGAAGGCAGAAAAAACATCTAGCTTCAAAATACATTGAGGAATCCACAGATGTTCACACATCAAGGAGTGGAAAACTCTTAATACAGAAGTGGGACTGTGGAACACATGTTCATCCAGCGCAGATACCAGCCACAAGAAGTACGCCAAAAGCTTGGTGGCAAGAGTCTCCGACAACCGTGAGGCTTATATCGACCACCGAATCATTAGCAGGTGTGGCATCATTTTTATTTTATTATTTTTCATCATTTGTTATTATTTCTATCATCTGTTTCATTCATTTTATTGTTTTTTTATTGCTATAATTTATATTTCTAACATCTTTATTTCTATTTTTTCTATTTGTATTATTTATATTATATATTTATATTATATATATTATTTATATTATGCCTACTATTATTTCTACTATTATTAAGGTTTACTTGTTTGTTTTGTGAATGACCAGAGACCACAGCCAGTATATATCAACATCTATTTCCACCAGTCAGGTGGAAATAACAGCTTGCTACGGATATCACACTGCAAGCATTTGGGCGGCTGTGGCTCAGGAGGTAGAGCAGGTCCTCCAATGATCCACGGGTCGGCGGTTCGAATCCCAGCTCCTCCTATAGACAGTCGAAGTGTCCTTGGGCAAGACACTGAACCCCAAACTGCCTCCAATGAGTTGGTCGGTGTGAGCTTGTCACACTGGCATCAACTGCAATCCGTTAAAAATTAAGCTAATCACCACAGATATCACAATTTGACTTTGGCAGCAGCAAGAAATTAATGCCATGCTTCTCGCTATACAAACACTGTCCACATAGACATCTTAGCAGGCAGGATGGGGTGGTGGGCCTGGAGGTCATTCAGAACCCAGGAGATCTTCACAATGCCATCTTCAGGTTGAGTGTTCCAGCAGCATCCAGTATCCACAGCTAGAAAGAAAGAAAAAGAAAAGAAAGATGAGCCATCTGTGCTATGATTGGCAGCAGAGTTGTTGAGCAGCAGCACTGTCGAAAGCGATAACAGAACTAACATTGGCTGCTGTAGTAGAACGGTTACCATCATGATCATATTTCACACAAAGTAAAGAGCAGAGCAGCTTAAAGGGGTATTTCACTTTCAATAAAACTTCGTCATTTTATGGTCTACTTGTTTTAAAAATACATGAAAACAGTAAATAAAATACCATGGCCCTCTCACATATTAGAAAGACAATATCAGTCACCAGAAAAAGATGAGTTGTTTTTGAATAATCTGTCATGGTTAAAAAATTAAGTTATAAGTTATAATTGGTTTGTATAGGAAGGAGGTGGACATGCTAAAATGAACATCAAATATCTAAATAATGAACGGAGTAACTTATAAACTGTCTGGTGTGTTCACATGAGACGGAGAAGACTATAAAATGACCAAAACTTTTTTTTTTTTTTTTTTTTTCTTTTTAAGTGAAATATCCCTATAAGAGGAGAGGTACCACAAGAATAAGTTGCAGTGGAGTTTACTGCTGGAGTTTAAACAGCTCTACCATAAGCAAATCTTGTGGTGTTTGTGTCAACATGTGCTGCCTAAAACAAGTTTGACATAAGCACTGTCTTAGCTCATGCTAGAAACATGAAAGGTTTAGAAATGACGAATGATACAATTATTAGCAGTAAAAATTCTTGACATTAGTAGCAGCAAATTTGTGAAGAGCATTAGAATAATGTTAGTGCCATCATGTTTGCATGCAGCAGTGAGAGAAGAGTTAGCATCATGGTCACATTTCACACAAACCTTCAGAGCAGTAGAAACCTCTTTAGAAAAACCAGCAGTGCATCTTCTCTGCAGGAGGCTGGGTCATGGACTGCAGTCCAGGTGGTTCAGAATGTACTGCATAAGGAGAACAGGTGAAGTTAGATTGTGCTACAAACCATGAAAGCTTGGTGTTGGTATGTTAGCATAAGCACTGTCTTAGCTTATGCTAATGTTAATAAATGAGCCACATGTCCATGCTAACTACTAACAGCACAAACACACAAACTTTCAAAGAGCAGAGCAGCTTACCAGAGGACAGAGCCATAGTAGAAGAGTTGTGACATTGGTGTGTGTGTGTGTGTGTGTGTGTGTGTGTGTGGTGTGTGTGTGTGTGTGTGTGTGTGTGTGTGTGTGTGTGTGTGTGGGTGTGTGTGTGTGTGTGTGTGTGTGTGTGTGTGTGGTGTGTGTGTGTGTGTGTGTGTGTGTGTGTGAGCTAATCATCTGATCCATTAACACAACTGTATAAACTCACCTGTTTGGTGTAGATGAATATAACTGTTGTTTTCACCACTCTGTTAAACTCTGAGGGCATCCATGTCAACTAAAGTTACATTTTGATCATCTGATGCTTTTTACTTCCAAACTAAAGCAGAACTAGCCTAAACAAACAGTGTGAGCTCAGATGAGAGGGGGCGGCCATGATGGATCAAACCATCTTATAAGCCATAGGAAAACCACACCCCTGCTGCTCTGTAGACAGCTGATTGGTCCCAATGATGATGACACATTGAGCATGGAATCTGAGTCACGTGATCTGTTAGAGCAGGGGTTTTCAACCTTTTTGACTTCAAGGACCACCATTTATTCAGCATTTGAGCCACGGACCACCATTTGATTACATTTTCACACCAAGACCTAAAATTAAAAATTCTTTTGGTTTTGTCCACAATTTCAGGCTGTATTTTGCCAACAAAACAGTTGTAACCTTAATTAAGTGGTGCTAATTCCGATGATGAATATTTTAACTCTTGAGAGCGTAAAAATGAAACCAAATGGACCCGCAAGGGTCCATTTGGGTTCATATTTACCTTATCAAGAGTTACATCTGGTACCTTCTTGGAAGTCCCTGAAACTAAAATGTTGTCATTACATTGGAAAAAAAATCCCTTTGTCTCTGAAAGTACATTTTTTTCTGTGGAACTAAAATATCCCTGGAACAAAAAATATTGTCCCCAAAATGTAGGGCCCTGTAAAATATTGTAACAAGCTTGTGTCACACCAGTCAGTGGCATGAAACAAGCTTGTAGATCCCTGTTCTCAATGGGTTAAACAAGTGATTCTAACATTGTTTGTCCGTATTTCCGGACTATAAGGCGCAACTAAAAGGCTTTAATTTTCTCAAAAATCCACACTGCGCCTTATAACCCAGTGCGCCTTATATATGGATCGTTCGACTGCAGTAGCTTCTATTCTCTGTTAACTGTAGTATCTTCTATTCTCTGTTAACTGTAGTAGCTTCTATTCTCTGTTAACTGTCGTAGCTTCTATTCTCTGTTAACTGTAGTAGCTTCTATTCTCTGTTAACTGTAGTAGCTTCTATTCTCTGTTAACTGTAGTAGCTTCTATTCTCTGTTAACTGTAGTAGCTTCTATTCTCTGCGCCTTATAATCTGGTGCGCTTTATAATCCGGCGTGCCTTATAGTGCAGAAAATACGTTATATTAATGGTAGGATAAACTGGAAACGCTGGGGTTTTTATTATGGATCCCACCCGATTCTCTGGCACAGAGGGTGTCTGAACCAATCAGAGCATGCATCCTTTTAGATTTGCATTTGTTTACAATAGTTGTTCAGCTCTGCAATGTGTCTATGTCTTATTTTTAATTCCCACCACACACACTTACGGGCAGCATCAGCATGGTCCCTGGGGGTCCGGCATACCGTCAGCCTCGGGGAGACCTGCACGACCAGGGGGTCCCTGAGAGAGAGAGAGAGAGAGAGAGAGAGAGAGAGAGAGAGAGAGAGAGAAGAGAGAGAGAGAGAGAGAGAGAGAGAGAGAGAGAGAGAGAGAGAGAGAGAGAGAGAGAGAGACACCACACACACACAGAGAGATGATGAACAAAATAATATGTTGTTTCATGAACCTCCAAGAAGCAATGATATCACTTAAAAAACAACAGTGAAAAAATACTATATAACTGTCAGTAACCCCTGGGTACATGATGATGTCACATGCACACCCTCTATTGACAATTTTATCCTTCACAACTATACAGGAATACTTGGTACAATTGTGATGGGAGATTAATCATTAAACACTTTGTTATCAGAAGATTCTAGTGTCTTCGATTCATTGAATGAATGAGTGAATGAATGAGTGAATGAATGAATGAATGAATGAATGAATGAATGAATGAATTATTTAATTTATGTGTGCGAACAATTTCTTGTCCCTTCCCACATGGGATTATCAGACACGGCAATTAATAATTGACAGAAATGGAGAGAAGAAAAACAAAAAATGAAAAAACAACCAAGTCATATATGCAGTCACTCAGCAACAACAACAATAAATACTGTATATTTACCAACAGGAATTCAATTTAGTTGAATGTTACTCTATGCCACCTGTTCCATATTCTAATATTCAGTAATCCGTCCCATTATTCAGGTTGTCTTATTGTTATAAGTGGGTTAGGGTTAGGTCTCTCTCTCTACATATATATCAATAATAAAGCTTTTATGATGGTTCAACCCGTCAAAGGCGGGGCCTATTTGGATAATAATGACGGTCTGCACCGTTATATAAGCAAGGGAAACAGTCTTTTTTCTTATGGGCTAAGTTAGGACCTACAGTATACTAACTAGTGTGAAGTACAGCCAGTATAATAATATTTCAGTTTAAGTGTACACTGGTACTCTCTGTGTACTACTCACAAGTGTGATGTATTCCATGTCGTCACCCAGCAGACCTGTGTCGTTCAGAGTGTACTTGGCTTTCTTCATCTTCCTGTCCTCTCCCACCTGGTGCTACTGTGTCCTGCGCACACACACACACACACACACACACACACACACACACACACACACGCACACACGCACACACGCACACGCACACACGCACACACGCACACGCACACACACACACACACACACACACACACACACACACACACACACACACACACACTCATTGATGAATGAATCAAAGATTTTTTTATTTCAGAAATGGAGAGTTACGGTACGATACGGTAAGTCAAGTATACACTGCAACAAAACAGCTTGGAGAATTTCAGTACAATTTAAGCACAACTACAACAAATCTGATGAATAGCTGTGATTGGACACACTAGTTCAGAATACACTTGTTTAAAATAGGGTTTTTCATTTCATCAAGCTATATAGACATACAAAATAATTACTTCTGTAAATCCAGAAGCAGCAAATCATAGTGAAGGTAAAATCAAAGTGGAGGAAAAAGGGAAGAGAGAAATATACAAAGAGGGGAAAGAGGGTGGGTGGGGGAAATTATATTTGCATTTTGTTTTACATAGGCCAGTTAAGAATGCAGCCGCCCGTATAGACTATGTACCCATTGAGAGTGTTTTTTTAGGAGTCAAGGGATTCACATATCTTATTGACTGGTGGTAGGGTTACATTTTTGTGGCTTATGTTATGAGCGAAAGGAATGAAGTCCCTTGTTTGTGCCGAATCTGGGTTGCAACTCCCTCTGGTGTTGTGGGAGTGGACTTGGTTGACATAAAGGAAGTATTTGGAGTTTGAGTCGGTACCTGGTGGTATTTTGGTAGTGTGGAGTTTGGGCCGGTACCTGGTGGTATTTTGGTAGTGTGGAGTTTGGGCCGGTACCTGGTGGTATTTTGGTAGTGTCTTGTGGACCAGACCTACTGCAAGATGTTGTACTCTGTTATCAACCCTAAGCCAACCCAGACTGTCAAAGTGAGCAGGGGTGAGGTGATTTAGACATACAACAACATAATAACTGGCGTTGTTACCCTGGTAGAGAGGCGCGCACAGAACACACACACACACACACACACACACACACACACACACACACACACACACGCACGCACGCACGCACGCACGCACGCACGCACACACGCACACTTCATTAGTACATATGTTTGTGTGTTGTACAAGTGAGTGTATTTACCAAGGAGCCTATGGAATGCTTCATTTTCATGAGGAAAAAACATTAAGAGTAACTACAGGAAATCAAGCCCAAGTCTACACAACTAGAGAATGTAGAAGAGGAATGTTCATTTTGATCTGTATGTTGGACTGTTTGGTTTCCTAAATCCAGCCTGGAATTGTGTACAAAACCAAAATAAATCTTTAGTTTTGGCGTCTGTGGGGCTAAAATGTCATCAAAGGGTGCTCTCTGGCTCAAATTCAGAATAAATAGTGGGCCCTGGAATCAAAAAGGTTGAAAATCCCTGCTCTAGAAGATGTGGCAACAGCTGCTAAAAAGAAGACCATACAATAAGACAATACAATAAGAACACAAGACAAAAACAGTTTTCTTACAACGCAGCTGTCTGATCTGCAGGCTCCCCTGCATTCTGCCTTCTCCCCTGCATCCTCGCCCGTCCACCCTCTCCGTCATTGCAGCCATTTAGTGATGTATTTTTCGATCTCTTCTCTCTTGGTCTGTAGCACGAGGCGATGGCGGATTACGCCGCACAGCCGCTAAAACACACAGACACAAAAAAATACTTTTCACAAAATACAAGAGTAACCTGTGGTACAATGTAGAGCTTTAATTGGGCCCAAAACAGCGCCGATTCTTCCTATACGCAGACTACGCACTCTGCGTAGGGCCCCCGATTCCCCAAAGCCCCCCCCCCCCCACCCCCCGCCCCCCCCCCCCAGCTCTGAGTAAATAACTACGGTAATTGAAAGAACTGTACGTGTACCTGTACATGTACAGGTAACTGTACATGTACGTTTATTGAATCGCGGAGCATTACGCAAATAACGTACAGCGGGCGAACGTAACCACTCTAGTGCATGGTAGTTCTGTACGTAGAAGGGAAATCTTCTTCCGTAAACAGCGTTACATGAATCATGCCCGCTGTCGCGTTTTTTTACACCACACAGAAACGCCCCCCCTTTTTGCTTAGCATGTTTGGTCAACAACATCATTACTTCAGGATATGAAAAAAGGAGCAGCAGCAGTCAGGTAGGCTGGCAGGCTAACGCTATTTCGGTTGTGCTGTTAAATGCTGGGTTGTCGGTAGTGTGTTGTTGTGTTGTGCAAAATGTTTTTTTTTGGTGGCAGAGATACAAGCTTGTTGTATTTTGTCAATAATAGTATCTGCTATCATGCGGCATGCCCAAAGCTTAGATATTATGGATATAGACAGTTATGTCAACTCCGTTCACTTCATGAAGCCAGTCCCATCACAGAGTCTCTGTGACTGATGTTTATGTGGCACTATTATGCTACTACACAGAATGTGTTACTGTAGCCTACAATACTTTGACGGTGAACAAATATTTTCAACTCTTATTTGTCCCTATTCGAGACCTGCTACATCTCTACATAAGAGACAGTTTCATAGTTTGTTGTTGGTCAGGATTGAAATAGCAATAAATACATTTTGATTACATTTGATTACATTTGATTTGATACATTAATTTGAAAAGGAAACATTAGAGAGAGAGAGAGAGAGAGAGAGAGAGAGAGGAGAGAGAGGAGAGAGAGAGAGAGAGAGAGAGAGAGAGAGAGAGTGTGAGTGAGTGAGTGAGTGATGTGTGTGTGTGTGTGTGTGTGTGGTGTGTGTGTGTGTGTGTGTGTGTTGTGTGTGTGTGTGTGTGTGTGTGTGTGTGTGTGTGTGTGTGTCCATAGGTTTATAACAATTAAGTTATCTATAATGTATTTCTCCGCAAAAAATGGCCAAAATAACAAAAAAGGCCAAAATCAGCGCCTGAGAAGCAGGGCCCCTAGTAAAAAAAAACCTGCTTAGGGCCCCTTGGAGGCCAGAATCGGCACTGGCCCAAAATGTTGAGGCTGGCCCTACAATAAGTTCAGCCGGGCCGACTCTAAGCCCGATACATAGTTGACAACCTGAGAATGACACTTTTTCTAAACAAACCAATATTGCTGCTAGCAGATTATATTTTGGTAATTTGTTAACAAAGTATCCTATATATTAAATAAACTTTTAGATACAGAATTCTGCCAGGCATAGGCTAAGAATGAACTTGTGAACTTGTGAGGGGGGGGTTAATATGTTTGGTGTGCAACACCTTTGGACATCAAGGACCACTTCAACTCTTTTCATATCGTCGTTATGGTGGAATAATTACCACCATAATGACGCTATGGGGGCCGACTTTTTACAATTAACATGGTTAAGGGAGCAAAATAAGGAAATACAAGGTTTCAGCATCAAGGAAACAATACATATCTTTATCTATAAAACGGACCAATACCTTAATCAATACATATATATTTTAATAATAAAATCTACCTTAATCTACCTTTCACATACACGGCCATGACAGGTTTCTATGAGTAGCTGTAGTGAACAAAGTTATTGAGCACAATACAAATGGAAGTGAGTCCAAGGGGGAGATGATGAATCTCAATATAAACTTACCAACCACAACACTCTTGACTCGTAGTTCTGAATCCAATCTTGCCATTGATGCCCCTCATGTTTGTTTGTTTGGCCAGGGTGTTTGCTAGCGTTGCAGCCATGACTCTCCAAACAGTCTCCTTTCAGCGCCAAATGTGAATTGACATTTGTTAGTTGATCAGTCCAAGACGATACATGGACAATCTAGCGATACAATCCGATGATTTGAAATTCATATAGTTAACTATTTAAAATGCATTGGCATTGTCTTAAACCAAGTAATTAAACCAGCATTTTCGCATTGGTAAAAAAAAATCTACAAGCATTGGGAACTTTAAGAAGTATTTAAGTATTTAAGAAATAAACAGATCTTTTTCCCAGATTCTGTTTCTTTTTCAAATGTTCAAATCCTGTACAGGAAAACATGGCATATTTTGGACTTAGTTCAAATGGTGATTAAATTAACTTAGAGCTGTAATTAATTTGATTAAAAAAAACATTTAATCATTCAACAGCCCTATTTTTATATAGAATACATATTGCATATTGGGCTGCTGCTAGACACGTAATAATGTCCAGTAAAACTTTCCCTTTATTGCACTGGTCCTGTAGCCTACTTGCTGTGGTGGATGTCAGCTGTCCTCTCTTGCAAGATCAAATGAATCATTCATAATTATCTTAGCACAAACACCTGCACAACCATGATCACTGTAGGACCATCTGTCATACAGTGTGCAGTTATAGACACAAAACGGGAAATCAAAGCAATGCATGTTGATGTTTTTGGTTTAAATCAAATTAAGCTGAGATTAAAGTTAGTCAACAGAGCAGTGTCAATGCAGGTCCGTGTGGACAGTGTGTTAAGAAGGGAGCAGGGCCAGCAGGGGCAACCACCCGTAAGAGGGCACTTCTGTGTTTTAGACATGTTACAGGGCAGGGGCTGTAGCCCCCTTTTGCGTCCGTGTGTGCACGTCACTGTGGACTGTATATTCTGAGAGGCAGTGCGAACGAGGCAATAGTATGACAGTAGTGCATGGTAAATACAACTGATCTACAAGCTCACCACACGTTGCACGAAGGACACATTTTAACTTTTAATTCTTCTCTCATTTCCGCACGGCACCGTTGTGTGGTAAAGCTAGACTCCTCTCATGCAGCCATCAAAAAGGGTCTGTCTGTGTTTCCAAGTAAACACTGAAATCTTACCAGTTGGTTTTTGAGCTCAGGGGTGTTTTGTAGCTGCTCTTCCAGGTTTTGAAGCGCTTGGGCGTCATTTAATGGCAGCAGGTCTGGGTCAACACCTGTTAGAATAATAATCAGAAAAGGTTTCATCACATCACTGGTTTATATGGTATAAATACTATATCCTTAAATAAGACAATACAATAAGAACACAAGACAAAAACAGTTTGTTTACTACGCAGCTGCATCCTCGCCCGTCCACCTATATATTAAATAAACTTTTAGATAGAGAATTCTGTCAGGCATAGGCTAAGCAACACATTGTGAACTTGTGAGAAGGGGGGGTTAATATTTTTGGTGTGCAATGCCTTTGGACATCAAGGACCACTTCAACTCTTTTCATATCTTCGTTATGGTGGGATAATTACCACCATAATGACGCTATGGGGGCCGACTTTTTACAATTAACATGGTTAAGGGAGCAAAATAAGGAAATACAAAGTTTCAGCATGAAGGAAACAATACATATCTTTATCTATAAAACGGACCAATACCTTAATCAATACATATATTTTAATAATCTACCTTTTACATACACAGCCATGACAGGTTTCTATGAGTAGCTGTAGTGAACAAAGTTATTGAGCACAATACAAATGGAAGTGAGTCCAAGGGGGAGATGATGAATCTCAATATAAACTTACCAACCACAGCACTCTTGACTCGAAGTTCTCTGAATCCCCTTTAAAAAAATAAAATTTGATTTAGTATTAATGCAATCGATTATCTGCTGGGGGAGATTAGAGCCACTGTAAGATAAGGGTTAGTAGGGCTGCAAATATTGGCCAAAAATGATAATTGAACATTCCTTTTGATAGCCCTCATGGACCTAAATGGATATCAAACAGTTCAAAATACAAATCTATATTTTTATTAAGGCTGTTGAAAATAAAGTTAATTAGTTAAATTAATTTTGTTGATTAATCGGATTTTTAAAAAATAACGCAATTAACTCATGTGCACACTGACTCAAACCACTGAGCATTTTCTCATTGGTAAAAAAAATCTACAAGCATTGGGGACTTTAAAAAGTATTTAAGTA
>CM076982.1:369895-399895 GCA_039105355.1 Benthosema pterotum
CGACATTTTTTTTAAAAACGCCAGAAAACAAAGAAAAATGCCATACTATAGCATGGCGTCCGAGACCCTGTACTATAGCCCATGTTTTTCTTCGATTTCGACATTTTTTCAAAACGCTCAAAAACGCTCCGAGACCATGTACTATAGCCCATGGTTTTTCTTCGATTTCGACATTTTTTCAAAACGCTCAAAAACGCTCGAGACCATGTACTATAGCCCATGGTTTTTCTTCGATTTCGACATTTTTTCAAAACCACTCAAAAACAACGAAAAACACCATACTATAGCATGGCGTCCGAGACCATGTACTATAGCCCATGGTTTTTCTTCGATTTCGACATTTTTTCAAAAACGCTCAAAAACAACAAAAAAAGCCATACTATAGCATGGCATCCGAGACCGTGTACTATAGCCCATGGTTTTTCTTCGATTTCGACATTTTTTCAAAACGCTCAAAAACGCTCCGAGACCATGTACTATAGCCCATGGTTTGTCTTCGATTTCTATAGCATGGCGTCCGAGACCGTGTACTATAGCCCATGGTTTTTCTTCGATTTCGACATTTTTTCAAAACGCTCAAAAACGCTCCGAGACCATGTACTATAGCCCATGGTTTTTCTTTGATTTCGACATTTTTTCAAAAACGCTCAAAAACAACGAAAAACTCCATACTATAGCATGGCGTCCGAGACCGTGTACTATAGCCCATGGTTTTTCTTCGATTTCGACATTTTTTCAAAACGCTCAAAAACGCTCCGAGACCGTGTACTATAGCCCAAATTTCGAGAAAAAAAAAACGTAAGGCTATAGCCTTGCGTTTTTTCATCATTTCGAAGATTTTCGAAAAATTACGAAATCTGGCAAAAGCGCAAGGGTATAGCATTACAGTCTTGCTCAGCATGCCGTTTTTCACTGTTTTGAGCATTTTTGAGCATTTTCGAAAAATGTCGAAATTTCGAGAAAAAACCATAAGGCTATAGCCTTGCGTTTTTTCATCATTTCGAAGATTTTCGAAAAATGACGAAATCTGGCAAAAGCGCATGGGTATAGCATTACAGTCTTGCTCAGCATGCCGTTTTTCACCGTTTTGAGCATTTTTGAGCATTTTCAAAAAAATGTCGAAATTTCGAGAAAAAAAACGTAAGGCTATAGCCTTACGTTTTTTCATCATTTCGAAGATTTTCGAAAAATGACGAAATCTGGCAAAAGCGCAAGGGTATAGCATTACAGTCTTGCTCAGCATGCCGTTTTTCACCGTTTTGAGCATTTTCAAAAAAATGTCGAAATTTCGAGAAAAAAAACGTAAGGCTATATCCTCAAGTTTTTTCATCTTTTTGAAGATTTTCGAAAAATGACGAAATCTGGCAAAAGCGCAAGGGTATAGCATTACAGTCTTGCTCAGCATGCCGTTTTTCACCGTTTTGAGCATTTTCAAAAAAATGTCGAAATTTCGAGAAAAAAAACGTAAGGCTATAGCCTCAAGTTTTTTCATCTTTTTGAAGATTTTCGAAAAATGACGAAATCTGGCAAAAGCGCAAGGGTATAGCATTACAGTCTTGCTCAGCATGCCGTTTTTCACCGTTTTGAGCATTTTTGAGCATTTTTGAGCATTTTCAAAAAAATGTCGAAATTTCGAGAAAAAAAAACGTAAGGCTATAGCCTTACGTTTTTTCATCATATCGAAGATTTTCGAAAAATGACGAAATCTGGCAAAAGCAAGGGTATGGGTATAAAAAATGCTGGTCCCTGGTTTAAACCCATAGGCGTGCATAGATAGACGTCAAGGAGGGTTTGAGCACCCCCTAGTGGCCCTCTCTGGACCAACATGCCCTTTTTAAAAGAGCAAAAAAAAGTACATTTGAGACATGGCCCCTCAATGTCGCAACTCTGCTCCTGGGACAGGAGCTTGAAATTCAGTCATTGTAGAAGAAGCCATTATTTTCTTATAGCAGTAGCCTAATGTGTTTGTATAGTTGTACTTGTAGATGCTGAAATGCTGTTTTCTATGCATTTTTAACCCCCCAAAACTCAAAAAAAAAAAATTCAAGCTTCTGCTTATGGGGAAATCAAGCAGTAATTTAGTAAAAGTGTTGTGAAGTTAGTTACTGCAGGCTTGCAGGGCTGGCCATTATGTGATACAGAATGCCCTTGATTTTTGTCATAGATGCCCCCTTTTTAGTTGTAGTTTCTAGCTGTAGTATATTGTAGTCCACTTTATCACACCTGGTTAGCTTAGCACCTTCACCTCAAGTTAGGTGTACAGTTTGCACTTCACTGGTCTGCTGCACTATTGTTTGTCTCGTCTATATATTGTCTTTACTATTGTATTATTGCACTGTCTAATGTCTTAGTGCAATAAGACAAGTGCAATGTCTACTGTCTTGACTATTGTCTTATTGCACTGTCTATTGTCTTGTCTATTGTCTTATTGCACTGTGGGAAATGGAAACTCTATTTCATCCCTGTATATGTCCTGACATACACTGGAGTGACAAATAAAAAACCTCGAACCTTTTTCACCATGAGTTCCTCCTCTCCAAACTATCAAACCTATCATCAAACCATACGCTACGATAATTGGGCCACTACACGTTAGGAAAAAATAAAAATAAAAAATAAAAGTTTCAACAGGAAGGACGTGGATACACTAAAATGAGCATCAAAAGCAGTAACTGGCTGGTGTTTTTTTTTTTTGCCCCTTTTCATGGTTACAATAGTCACTGAGCTTTACGGCCATGTCTCATTTCTACCATAGGTTTCAGATACACATTCTTGTAAAAACAAGTGGGCGCGCACACACCCTAATAGCCAAAGTGACAGTGTAATTTAGGACCCAGCAGATTAATCCGCCTAAACAGCGTTTCCTGTCTTTTTGTGATCACTAGGGGGCGCCAAAGTTTTTTTTTTTTTTCTTCTTCTTTTTTTTAGGCGAGTGCCTAAAGCAGTCAAAGTGTAAAAATAAATCCAATGTTTCAGCGGCTAAGCCTTCATCAGGGAATACACATCACATAATGGTTCACTCTAATATGCTGCCAAGGAGTGATGCAACCAATCAGATCTCTTTAATATGCTGCCAAGGAGTGATGCAACCAATCAGATCTCTTTAATATGCTGCCAAGGAGTGATGCAACCAATCAGAAGGGAGGAGGGAAACTCTGCCATTAGTAATCAGCTTAATCATGAGATTTGTTGACTTCAGGAAAATTACACACACCATTATACAATAAGGTTCTTTAATGTATAATGATGTAATTTCTTGTTTTACCAAGAATAATCCTACAGTTCTCTCCCATGGGCCTGGACCAGCAAACAGGAGTGTGTGTGTAATCAAAACGCACGTGTTTGTGGAGGACAATTCAGAAATGGTTTAACAGGACAGCTTAATTTCTATTGGCCTTCATTGATGAAAATATGTTAACAAGAAATGACTGAGTTTTGATATTAAAATGCAGTGAAACATTATGTTATTAACTACTGTGTGTGGAAAAAAAAAAAAAACATGTTTTTCAATTCACTGGTTCTTTAACTTTAAAGTAATTATGGAGTACAAATGGTAAAGAACCCAGTAGTTATCATGAAACAGTGAGCTGAAAATATACCCTGTAAATACAACACATTGAGCAAGGCACTTCAGGGAATTGAACCCCGTTCCAGTAAACCAGAAGTCCACACCAGTGCCATATGGTTTTGTTGTAATTTACATGGTAGTCAAGGGTATACAAATCTGGTATATTCAAATTTGCTAAATACGTCTCCTTGCTGACCTCCCAAGGCAAGATGTGGAAGGTCCTTAATATCCCACAAGTAAATAGAATCATTAACAGACCATGAATGATAGCCGATCTACAAATACCTTAAGGAAGACTCCTCACACATAAACCAAGACAATATATGGATATTTTTCATGTGCATAAAGTACTGCAAAGTGCAAAAAGTGAATAGTGCAACAGAAAACGTTTGAGTCATAAGCAAATCCTCAATGCCTTGCCGAATGATGAAGTTTTAGCTGCCAGTGGCAGCATACATAAATTAAGTCACATTATAAAGAGACACATCAACCAACACCACATACCTAACCCTAACCTAACCCTGTGTTCATTATGGGATGTTGGTCAACATGAATCCTTACACTAATGCGACATGATACGACATAAACCACATAAACACACTTCACATACCGGGCCTGTGTTCATATGTGAAGTGGGATTACATGGTTGAAGCTTTACTCACAAATTAGATGATTATATTGCACTGACAATGGTCTTATGACCTAAATGTTTACTTCTGCACTTTTCACTTTAAACACTTTAGAGTTCTCCATGAACACAAACAAAATACATACATTTCCTTGGTCTCTGCCCAAGCAGTTTGCTTTAATCTTTTTGTGGAAAAGTATTTTTCCAAAGCCAATTGTCCCAAAATTTCCTTTGATAATGCCAATTACCAAACATAATGATGCAACACAAAATTATGCTTAACACTATGAACATTAATACACAACATACAAGAATAGTCAAAATTGGCACAAACGACGCAGCTACATTACTTCCTATTCAATCTTAAAGGGGAATTCCACCCATTTCCAACATTATATATCATTAATATAATGTTAGTGAAGAGTTAGAGTGATAGGCAAGAAGAAAGAAATTAAAAATGTAAAATAAATTTTGATCAAAAGAGTCTGAGACAAAAAAAAAAAAGACAACTTTATTAAAGCAAAGAGAAAAGATGAGAAAAATTCCCCTTTAATGGCGATAAAACGCCCTAATGAAAATGCTATCGACCGACAAGCCGTCTGCAATTCCATTAAAATAATCACATAAATGCACATCAGACACCGGGCCTGAGTTCATGTCTGATGTGAACTCAGTGATAGTGACATTCTACGGGTAAAAGACGCAACGCAAAAAATAAAAAACGCAACCCGATTCACGCACCACAAACATTAGTGACAGGCAAGAGGATGGAAGAAATTACTAAAAAAGCGAATAAAATTGCGATCAACAGAGTCTGAGACAAAACACAAACAAATAACTTTATTAAAACAAAGAATAAAGAGGAGAAAAGATGATCAGGGTAGAAACCTTGTAGCTCCCAAACAGTTACTTTTCTGGACAAAGAAAAATAACTAAAATATTCAATAATTAATGTTATTGTAAATCAACCATTTGGTACTTCAGTGTGTGACACTGTATGACCAAGTAACAAAATATAAAAATGTTGCACTATGGCTATACAAGGTTTCTGCCAGACAGATAAATAATAAACTACTTCACTCACCTTCACTAACCAAAGGAAGTAAATGACACAGCAGCCATCATTTCCTTCCTCTGTTAGTTAAGCAGAACTACATGCTACCATAATGATACCAGACAGAAATCACACAACCTCCACATCACATCTGTACACACAAGAGCACTAGTGGAGAACTAGGGCAATAGGATAGGAAAGTAGGAGGACGTTTAATAAAATAAAAAAGCGAAATGCGATCAAAGAGTCAGAGACAAAAACAAATAACTTTATTAAAAGCAAAGAAAGGAAACACTAGAACCTCACAGGGTAAACACAGTTCTGTACCGAGTTTATCCTGTGAGATTCTAGTGTTTCACTAGAACAGAATGTACAGATGTGACGTCGACACGACTAAGGTTTACTCGGAAATTAAAGTTAAACGATGAATAAATCCCACGCCTCCAGAAGCATCACATAGTGACATGCGATGTTGACTGGCATTGCATTGTACATGCAAATGACGTGTTAACGATACACTGTGTGAAAGACAGTCTACGGTATGGTAGCATGTAGCTCACTTATAGCAGCCAAGAATCAAAAGGTTCATTACTGACCTTCACTGTTAACAGAACCCAGCAGTGAAGAGATGGAGAGACAGCACCCAGCAGTAGAGACGTAGACAGCACCCAGCAGTAGAGACGTAGACAGCACCCAGCAGTAGAGACGTAGACAGCACCCGGCAGTGGAGAGACGTAGACAGCACCCGGCAGTGGAGACGTAGACAGCACCCGACAGCAGTGGAGAGACGTAGACAGCACCCGGCAGTAGAGACGTAGACAGCACCCGGCAGTGGAGAGACGTAGACAGCACCCGACAGCAGTGGAGAGACGTAGACAGCACCCGGCAGTGGAGAGACGTAGACAGCACCCGACAGCAGTGGAGAGACAGAAACGGCACATCTTCCCGTTCACTTCATGTTCTGAAATGATAGAAGGAAAATAAACACAGAGAAATTTAGTTGTCAGTCTACAGAACAACATTTTGTAAGTCATAATGTCATGGACAGAGCTGTGTCACCATGTTTTTACTTTCACACAAGTTGTGATTAAACCCATTAAAGGGACAATTCACCTCTTTTGCAACCAGAGTTTATAGTGCGCCCGACTGTCTCTAGATGGATGGTCAATGAAAGTAATACCTAGTTAGCACCTTGCTGGCAAGATGGCCGCTCTGCGAATATAGTCTGATATCTAACCCCACAAACCACCCCACAGACCTTTAGAATAGTGCTGTCAATCTTCTAAAGGTCACTACGGGTCCATTTGGTTTCATTTTACCGCTCTCAAAAGTTAAATTACATTTAAACATCTGAATCGCACAATTAGTAAATTGAGAATAATTGTTATTTTGACCAATGTTTTGCCAGTTCTCTTTCGCAATTGTGGACAAAAACATCAATCGTTTTGGGTGCAAGAAACTATACTCATTATAAGTGCATTATTCTTAAACACTATAAGAGCAGGTAACACCATCACCACTATTTCTAAGCTCAAACTTTCTAGGGGGCCTTGAAATGGATTTTCAGTAGCAATCACATTTTTGATGTGTAGATCTTGTTGAGCTGCTCATTTTGAAAGTAGCTCTCAAGTCAAAAAAGTGTGGGTGACCCCTGCTGTAAACCAGTGGTTTTCAACAGGTGGTCAGGGGACCACCAGTGGTCCCTGAGAGGGTTCCAGGTGGTCCCCAGCTAAGTTGGTTAACCAGATGCAACGCTTGAGAACATAAAAATGAAACCAAATGGACCCTTGCGGGTCCATTTGGTTTCATTTTCACACTCTCAAGAGTTAAAATATTAATCATCTGAATTAGCCCCAAGTCTATACAACTAGAAGATGGACAAAAGCAAAAGAAATCTTTAGTTTTGGGGTCTGTGGGGCTAAAATGTCCTCAAGTGGTGGTCCGTGGCTCAAATTCTGAAAAAAAGGTGGTCCCTGGCATCAAAAAGGTTGAAAACCCCTGCTGTAGACCAATGGTGACACAGCCCTATTGTAGAGTAATAATTTAATCATGTACATACCGTAGAGGAGGGTTCTGTCGCTAAGGTTGAACAGAGGCTGGTATCTCAGCAGATATCTGCTATAAACAGAGCCTGGTGTATCAGACAGGATCTCTGACGACATCATCCAAGGTCACAAGATCAACCTGTAAAACATAACATAAACCAACATTACATTCTGACTGCAGATTTTATACACATTGTAGAATTGCAAGAGATTGTAGCACTGCAATTTTCTCAGATAGTCTCAGATAAATGTAATACTTTCAATGGCTAATGCTAATGCTTTCAATAGCTAATGCTTTCAATAGCTAATGCTTTCAACACCTAAAGCTAACAAATGCTTAAAGGGGAATTCCACCCATTTTCAAAAAAATCCTGAGATGGTACAAATGTGAACCAAATGGACCCTAGTCCATTTGGTTCCATTTGTACCCTCTCAGGAAAAAAGGGTCTGAAAGAAAAATCATTCATCAATCAAACATGGTGAAATACATCTTGGTGATGTCATCAGATGTATTTCACCATGTTAATGATTTTTTCAGACCTCAGTTTTTATGAAATACAGAATTGGGGGAACTTTATCATGTCCACACAACATCTCTAAGTTATATTATTACATATTAAAATGTTGAACAGGTGGAGTTCCCCTTTAACACCAGAAAGTTCAAATGCAGTCAACCCTTTTAGCAGGTAGCATTAGCATTAACATTAGCTTTAGCTGGTGAAAGCATTAGCTAGCAAAAGCATTGCCATTAGATATCTTTAGTGACACATTAGCATTGGCTTTAGCTATTCAAAGCAAAAAAACATTAACATTTAGCTCGCAGAACCATTAGCCATTGAAAATGTTAGCATTAACTCATTAGGAGCTTTAGCTACTGGAATCATTAACTTTTGAAAAAAGTCAGATCCACAAGCTCATAGTGCACCACTATTTGGCACAGTATGAGCTTGTAGAGCAGATATTTTTCAGGTCAAAATGTTTTTTTTTTTTTAAAAGAGAGCAAAAGTATAGGCTCTACAAAATGTACCTTTTGGGGATGTGCAGATCTACAAGCTCACAATGTGTGGCTGTATGGAGTGGTAAATGACAGTCTAGACTACCAGTGTATGTTTTGTAATCATCCAGAGTAGCAGTTTAATGTTTACAAATAACTGTAATATAGTATAAAAGTAGTTTAGTTAATGTAATACACTTTACACCTCTAATGTTTGGGACAATTTAGTTTAGTTTGTGTTTGTTTGATTCTCAAAAAGGACAACTTATTCCACATACTGTTGTCCATCTTCTATCACAGTAAACAACCAACAGTAACAACAACTCTAAACTTTTAACAATATCATTAAAGCTTTTGGTTTTATTTATTTATCTAACAATAAATAAAACCAAGTGTTTTTAGACTCACCTCCAACAGCACATGGTCCAAACACACCATCGTACGCATGCGCAGCCTGCCGTTTTTAAACCCCAAAGCCCCGCCCACTACATGCGGTCTGTTCAACTACGTCACACAAACGGCCGGCCGTGATTGGTCCGTCAGAGTCAGAGCCTCGAGTATAGACAGAGTGACGACATCTCCGTTCACTCCCATGGAATGAATGAATGAATGAATGAATGAATGAATGAATGACATTTTTATTGACAGAGATGAGAGGAAAGGAGATTTAAATTAATACACCTAATACTACACCTAAGCTAATACTACAACATAAACATTAGGCTATAGAAACTTTAGTCGGTACTCTCTACGATACTTTATCTCTTATTGGCGTCGCCCTTCCTCGTTGAAAACAATGTATTTCCAACTCCAGTTTGTCCCTATTCAGGCTGCATGATGCAGCAACTCACTTTCTGACCCATCAATGTCGCAACTCTGACACTAGATTCCTCATAGATCTCATCTGCATCTTCTGACACATGCAGTGTCTGCTAGTGGACAACAGATGGCAGCAAAACGTCGGTTTTCCAATGAATTAAATTTTTATTAACAGAAATTAGTTAAAGTAAGTCCATACTGCTACAAAACTGATAACAGCTTGGAGAATTACAGTACAATTCAAGTACAACTATAGCAAATCTGGGGGGAAAAAAACTGTTTGGATACACTAGTTAAAGGGGATGTCCGCCCATTTTCCAACATTCTAATATGTCATTTGTATACCCTAGAGGTGCTGTATGGGTGGACATGATGAAAAAAAAGTTCCCCCATTCTGTGTTCCCAAGAAATGGAGGTCTGAAGAAAACCACTAACATGGTGAAACGTCTTGATGACATCATCAAGATGTATTTTCAACATGTTAATGGATTTCTTTAGATGCTTATTTTTTCTGACAGCGTACAAATGGAACCAAATGAACCCATTAGGGTTCATTTGGTTGCATTTGTACACTCTCAGAAAAAAATGTTGAAAATATGTGGAGTTCCCCTTTAACAGGAATGAGTTACAGTACAAGTCAAGTAAGTCCACATTGCTACAAAACTGATAAGAGCTTGGAGAATTACAGTAGGCCTACAATTCAAATACAACTACAGCAAATCTGGAAAACTGATTGGACACACTAGTTAAGAATACACTTGTTTACAATAGTGTCCAACTTGTTCATTTCATTAAGACATTCAAATACATACAAAACAACTACTTCAGTAAAGTCAGAAGCAGCAAATCATGGAGGTAAAATCATAGTGAAGGTGAAAAGGGAAAAGAGGAGAAACCCTAACCCTTTCAGGGTTGGGGTTTTTATTGGTTTCCATTGCTTTCCATTGGTTTCAAAGTGTTAAAGTGTGACATTATAGTTATATACTTATCTGGGATGGATTATACAACAGGTTTGTATCTCTGGTTTGTGCTCTGGCCTCGGGGCCCTGTGCCTGGCGGGGCGCTGAGCTTGAGTGTCCGTGAGATCGCGAAGAGATTTAAAATGTAATTTTAAATACATTTAAAAACACATTTTAAAATTTAGGGGTGCCCCCCTAAATTTGGGGGTCCTTATAGTTTTGGAACCACTGCTGTATTATTCTATGGACCAATCAAATTATTTACAATGGAGCGACAGTAATAACAGCCCTAGAAAATACACATTAACCACTTCAGATCTGGATACATTTTGACCATTGGGTTAGCAGATGTACAAGATCACAACATGTCAAGAAAAAGTACTGTAGATACATTTGAAAACATGTGAAATGAGACATTATGCAAATCAATCTCATATCAGTAACTGATATCAACCACATTAAGTGATGGTGGAGGCCCCAGGCCACCAGTTGTCCATATAGGGTCAAGCACAGGTCATAAAACCCTCCAGTGATGTCACATAATGATCAGAGGAGCAGAGTTTTTACCACCATCATTAAGACAAGGACAGAAGAATGGATATAGTCTCTCAGTGAAGGAACATCCAGTGTAAGAGTAGAGCAGAACTCTGGTCTCCACATCATAAAAGGAGACCAGACCCTCCTCATAATCCACAAACACTCCTACTGTCTGGACCTTCTCTCTGACAGGGAGGAGGACAGCAGGTTCAGCATTAGCCCGGTACTCATTACCATTCCTCAACCTTATAGTCCAGTAACCATTCTTGGGGTTCACTGTGATCTGTCCCCTCCTTTTAATGGACTTTCTGACCACTCCTAGAGCCCAGTCAGTCTTCCCTTTAACCTGAACCTCATAGTAAAACCTTCTTAAGGAGAATCCTTGTTTTCCTAAGACACCGGCACATGGATCGAATCTCTCTTTGTTGTCTGGGAGATTCTTCCATGTGTCTCCATGACTAACTTGTTTTCCATCCTTAGACAGGATGAGTTCAGGATGTGCTGTATGAGGATCCAGAGTCACATCCACTGCAGATCTTCTCTTCAGTTCTACTTCATCCAGTTCTTTAATCAGAGCCTGTGAGTCAAATCAAAGCATGATAAGTGATTCTCAACATTGTGCATTTCAAGGACTCCAGTTGGGTATAAATTAGGCCAGGGACCTTCCTACTACAGAGTGAGTGGGATCCTTCCTACTACAGAGTGAGTGGGATCCTTCTTACTACAGAGTGACATTGAAGGAGTCAGAAACCTAGTGCTCGCTTTGCATGCTTGTCCCGCTTTCCAATAGAAGTCTATGTATAAGAGCCACCATTGGACTGGCCCCATGAAGTGAACCGAGTTGTCGTAACTCCTCTATACTGGAATGATCTGCACCTCGCTCCGCAGTAGTATGTGTGTCTCTTGTTATATGGGTCTTCGTCTCGGCACAGCGAGAGGAAAAACTATAACAAGGGTTTTATTTCTGGCGCCTGTCAACCAATTTCGCACCAACTCACCAGCAAAAAAGCACCAGATTTTCCGCCAGGGAGTTTTTCACTAATTTGGGCGCTAGGGGGGTCTGAAAAAGCGCTAATATAGCGACAAACGCGTCAAGTTGGCAACAGTGCTCCCTCTCTCCCAGTGAGCCCCCATGGTATCCTATAGATATAACCAATAGATATAATAAGGAATAGATTTAACACTGATTCCTCTTCCTGTCCACTTGCATTAAGATGCTCACACAGCGCATGAGGCAGACTTACATTTACAGATAGGAAGCGTTGCATTCTGGGATTGCTAAAGGGGAATATTTCAGGATATTTAACATATAAAATACCTGTAGTTCTGTGATCTTATGGTCATATTGCTGCTTGTCTCTCTGCAGATCCATAATGGATTCCTGGAGAGTTTCAGCTTCTCCTCCAGGTCCATGCGGAGCTTCTTCTCTTGCTCCAGAGAATCCTACAAATAAACAACAAACATCACAACGTTCAGTAAACATGACAGTTAAACAGATATTTTGAATTACCGTAATCCTCTAATATAGTCCTCCTTTCTATTATTTACCGTCCTTCCATTTTATTTTCGGGAACAGCGTTGGATTTAACGCATATATTCGGCCTCCTTTTATTAGCGGTATTTTTTTCTTTTGTTTTATATTTTCTGCGAGTGTGGCTTATCCGACGCGCAGTTCAATTCTCGCTTCCTCCTCTCCTCTCCTCCTCCTCCCGATTCTGCTCGCCCTTTTTTCTCTCTATAAACCACTGGTTTTAAACCAGTGGTCCGGGGACCACTAGTGGTCCTTTTAGATCTGTAGCTCTTGAGATCGTAAAATGAAACCAAATGGACCCGCGAGGGTCCATTTTTACAGAGCGCACCATCGCATCCCAATGCACTTATGTGAGTGAAGATGTGAAGAAGCCATATGTACACCAATGAAGTACGGTAATCCATCCATATCTTGTTATAATCCTGGTGAATCTTCCGTTATCCATTATATCGACTGACTGACTGACTGACTGACTGACTGACTGACTGACTGACTGACTGACTGACTGTAACGAAGCATAGCCTCCACACAGAAAGACCTGCCAACCATTCCTAAACATCAACTATATACGATAACTTTTTACTTTCACTTTGGTACAGGGGCGGATTGGCACATATTTCCCCAGCTGGTTAACCAGATGTAACTCTTTGAGAGAAAACTCCCTGTACTCCAGATGGCCAATCCGCCCTGCTGTCATAGCCTATGTGTTGAAGTGTCAAACCTATATACAGACGCCATCTAGTGGCCTTACAAAAAACAGCATTATTTTAGACTATTGCAATTATTTAAGGATATTGGAGTATACAATATGTTTTATTCATTATGATTGGATTGAAACATTGTAATATAGGCCTCTCTTCCTATAGCAGCCTCCTTCCAATAAACGCCTGGTATAAAATCGGTTGAGTAAATAAAAGCCCGGATTATAAAAGAGAATTTACGGTAATCTAGATTCATAAAACTGTCACAGACAACAAAATCCTGTTCCAGATCTGTCCATTAAACCGACCTATGACAAATAGTTTCTTTAAAGAAGCGTTGCATTGTATAAACATCATCATCCAACATATTTTACTGCTCTTGTTCACATGCTAGTAACACTCATTGGCTGTGTTTGTTTGGTTAGCAAACAACCTAGCCCATTAGCCACATGGTTGACAACAACCAAACCCCTCCCCCTTGAAATCTCACAGACAGCGGACAGTTTCAGACTCAAGCTTCAGGAAGCTGAACTCCAGTCTGATAATCAGGTTAAGACAACAACCCTCATAAGAGGACATGTCCTCACAGCCTAACTTTAAGTAAAATGTGTTACCTGTTGTTCTTTGATCTTGTGTTCAGATTGCTGTTTGTCTCTCTGCAGATCCATGATTGACTGCTGGTCCTCCTCCATCTTTCTCTCAGCTCTCTGCAGGTCCAGGTGGAGGTCATCTCTCTGCTTCTCAGCGTTGATACGAGCAGCATGCTCAGCCTCCATCTGCTGCTGGACCTCTTTAATACCAACCTGGAATTCAAATCAATCAACTTTTATAAGAGCAGCAAGCTCAGGAATATTTCAGAAGCAGATTTTTCGAAGAGCTCACAGTGAACAGTTAAAATAGACTGAAAAACATCTACAGTACAATCAAGCCCATAGTAGGAATGAACCAGAAATGGTGTTTTTTTTTTATTATGGATCCCAACCGATTATCTGCTATAGAGGGTTCATGAACCAATCAGAGCATGCTTCCCTTCAGGCGAGGGATGCATGCATGACGAGAGATGGCTCCATGCTGAGCTATACGACACGCAATGCATGGACTTGTTTCCAATGTCCACTCAGCTCGGTCACTTTACTGCTATGTGTCTTATTTCTACCATATAATGTGTTCAGAGATACATTATATATTCTAACGTGATGATTGAGGTCGTTAAACCGGTAATACACTGTCTGGATGCCAGAATGGATTAAAAAAAGAGTATAGTAGACTGCAACAAAAAAATAACAAGAGTTGTGCCCCTACGGGGCACAGGTCTCCACCGTCCGGGCTCAAGAATTGATGATATTATTCTAATATATATTTATATTTCTTACGTCACCTGTGCACAGTCTATGGAAGATATGACATCATTTTGACGTATTTGGATGCATCAGGCTAGGCTTCCGGAAGCACAGGACATGAAATAGAGTTGTGCCACTACGGGGTATAGGTCTCCACCGTCCGACTCAGCTATGAGATCTATGACGTCATCATTACATCACAAACGGGACGGAATGAGGGGGTACACCGGGACGGAATGACGGGGTGCGTTCCAGAGTCCCCACCTTACGGTGGAGTCAATGAAGGAAAGAAATGACCAAAGTCAACTTCATTTCTATTGGCTTTCATTGCTGTGGACCTCATGACGTCACTCACCACACAGCATGTTTTCATTTACAGGAAGTATTTTAAAAAATACTTTTATGGAGTTCGTTCATATAAAAATACAAAATATAAAAATACACAAAAGTGGAAATGCATTGTTGGGTATGGCATATGGCCGTTGTAACGACCCTGGGTGTGGTCTAAAAATAGGAAAAACATATTTTTCAATTCACTCGTCCTTTAAGAGCTTGAAAGTAAGATAATGTCTCTCCAGACTGAGGTTATAGCTGTACCAAGCATCCGTATGTCTTAAAGGGGTATTCCATTAAAAAAAAAAAAAAAAAAAAAAAAAAAAAAAAAACTTCATTCAGAAATTTGATGCAACCATGGTGGGCATGCTCAAATATGGAGGCTGATACATTTTCCAAATCAATATTTCAGCCTCCTGTCAGATGATCAACAACTCTCTAAACTGCCAGAAACAAGGGGGGGTTGACTAACAGATCAGTGAGATCCAATCAGGACAACTATCCCTGAGTGGGTCCACCGCCTCTCTGGCTGAACTGATACTGCCTCATAAATACCTGTAGTTGTGTGATCTTGTGGTCAGATTGCTGTTTGGCTCTATGCAGATCCATGATAGATTCCTGGGAGAGTTTCAGGTTCTTCTCCAGGTCCATGCGGAGATTCTTCTCTTGCTCCAGAGAATCCTACACATTAACAACAATACATCACATCATTCAGTAAACATGACATTTAAACAAATATTTTGAATTAATCTATAGGGTTAGGGTTAAAACTGTCAGACAACAGTATCCTGGTCCAGACAGATCAACACAGCCCACTCTCTGATTGAACTGAGTCTCTTGGTCTGGCCACGTATTGTCAACCTATAAATACTTTTCGTACAAAGAAAGTATTTATCCAATGAGAGTCGGAGTTGGGGGTTGGTCTAACGACAAGTTCGAACAGACACAGCTGATTGGCCAGCAGCCCTGTCACTCTCACTCAAAAGTGCAACACTTACAACAGTGTCAAACAACAAACATGGCGGCTGCAACTGCGGTGAATTGCGGTAGTATCAATCTATCCAGTAAACCGACCTATGACGAATAGTTTCTTTAAAGAAGTGTCGGGTTGTATAAACATCAATCAAATCATCATCCGACATATTTCACTCCTTTTGTTCACATGTTGGCTGTGTTTGTTTGGTTAGCAAACAGGCTAGCCCATTAGCCACATGGTTGACAACAACCTCTGGTTTGTTTGGTATTAGCCTGGCCTAACCCGCAATGATTTTGGCCTTGGGGGGGCGGGGTGCCGTGGGATCCACACGGCAGATCGAGCTGATCTGATTTGATCTCACTAACGTGTCGTCATCCCCGGCCCCTCCCGCGCCCGTCCACTGCTGTTCTACGTCACATCATTTAGAGCCACGCCCACCCGGAAGGTTCACTCCTCCCTCTGTTCTACGTCACATCATTTAGAGCCACGCCAACCCCGGAAGGTTGACTTCTCCCTCTGTTCTACGTCACATCATTTAGAGCGACGCCCACCCGGAAGGTTGACTCCCCTCTGTTCTACGTCACATCATTTAGAGCCACGCCCACCCCGGAAGATTGACTCCTCCCTCTGTTCTACGTCACATCATTTAGAGCCACGCCCACCCCGGAAGGTTGACTCCTCCCTCTGTTCTACGTCACATCATTTAGAGCCACGCCCACCCCAGAAGGTTGACTCCTCCCTCTGTTCTACGTCACATCATTTAGAGCGATGCCCACCGGGAGGTTGACTCCCCCCTCAAGGCCACTTCGTGTAACAGGTTAGTCCAGGCTTTCCGTTTTCGCACAACGCGAACAAAAATGAAAGCTGTATGAACCAAACCCCTCCCCCTTGAAATCTCACAGACAGTGGACAGTTTCAGACTCAAGCTTCAGGAAGCTGAACTGAATGAATGAATGAATGAATGAATGAATGAATGAATGAATGAATGAATGAATGAATGAATGAATGAATGAATTTTCTATTGACAGAGAGTGAGAATTACAGTACAATTCAAGTACAACTACATCAAATCTGAAAAAGCTGATTGGACACACTAGTTAAGAATACGCTTGTTAATTTCATGAAGACATTCAAATACATACAAAACTACTTCAGTAAAGTCAGAAGCAGCAAATCATGGAGGTAAAATCATAGTGGAGGTAAAAGGGAAAAGAGAAATATACAAAGAGGAGAGGGGGGGGTGGGTGGGGGGGGATTATAACTCCAGTCTGATAATCAGGCAACAACTCTCATAAGAGGACATGTCCTCACAGCCTAACTTTAAATAAAATATAAATACCTGTTGTTCTTTGATCTTGTGGTCAGATTGCTGCTTGACACTGTGCAGATTCATGATAGATTTCTGCTGGTCCTCCTCCATCTTTCTCTCAGCTCTCTGCAGGTCCAGGTGGAGGTCATCTCTCTGCTTCTCAGCGTTGATACGAGCAGCATGCTCAGCCTCCATCTGCTGCTGGACCTCTTTAATACTAGCCTGGAATTCAAACCAATCAATGATATTATCTTAACTCTTACCTTTGTGACGGTAACCTGCATATATATTTCAATATGTAGACCTTCACTGTGCTTTTGGTGCATTGGTGGAGAAATTGACTGAGAGACAATGAGACAATAAGACAATAAAGGTTACCTGCAGCTCTTTGATTGTCTTCTGTAGATGAACAGAAGAACGCTCATCTTCAATCTTATCCAGGAGAAAGATTATTTCCTTATCCTTCCTGTGGACCAACAGAGAGTCATTCTACAGTAGAATACAGTATATATGGACCAGCAGAGAGTCATTCTACAGTAGAATACAGTATATATGGACCAGCAGAGAGTCATTCTACAGTAGAATACAGTATATATGGACCAGCAGAGAGTCATTCTACAGTAGAATACAGTATATATGGTACATGTCATTTTATATTACCTCTTGATCTCCTCCTGCAGCTTTCTGTTGTCTCTCTGCAGATCCAGGATGGATTCCTGGGAGTGTTTCAGTTCCTTCTCCAGCTCCATGCGGAGATTCTTCTCTTGCTCCAAAACCTAAAAGGAATATATGTTTATAATGTTATTCATTACCAGTGTTGGTCAATATTACTCAAGAGTCAATATTACTAAAGAGCAATATCATTACTTTACTTACCCATTAGAAAAAAGAAAAAGTAATAATATTACATTACTAATTACTAGACTCAAGAATAACATATTACAAATTTACAATATTACTCCCCCACCCCACCACCCACAAAGGAATAGAGATGTACCGGTACAGCACAATCTGTTTGGTGACAACTGCGATAACTTGCAGTGTATATCCTGTGTGCAGTAAGTAAGAGCAATATTTCTTATTACACATTTTGGAGGATCAAAGGTTTTTTGTGTTTAGGTGCACAAGGTCTATCCTACTACTGTACCTGAGGAATGTATTGTGCTGACATTTTGTTGGGGGATTATAACAATATTTTGTGACTACTTGAAATGTAAGCAAGAATCTGTCAGGGTCTGAATTATTGATTAGTTTATTCTGGCAGTGAATGAGTTAAGAAAAGACTCACCAGATCCTTCTGCTGGTGGTCTCTGTAAACACACACACACACACACACACACACACACACACACACACACACACACACACACACACACACACCACACACACACACACACACACACACACACACGCACACGTACACACACAGCTGTCAAACATTTCTGTCATTTATTTGGTGGGACTAACACTGGAACGGTGATGTGTAAATGTTTTAGATGCTAACCTGTGGTCAGTAGAGTGTTATCCATCTGTATGATAGTAAATGTTTTACATTCTAACCTGTGGTCAGTAGAGTCCTTTAAGCTCATTGGGGGGTCCATGGACCAGTCACCCTCCACAGAATGAGAGCTGCAGGGTAAGAGATGGTACAATATATATAAAAGTAACACACAAAAATAATCATCATGAATCATACGTAAGCTATATCGACTGTATATACTGTATATCTATATGTACATTATCTATATCTACATACAATGAGATGTAACTTATTATACACCAGTATGCTGAAAGTCTTTCTGCACGGTTTATAAAGTAGTCTGTGTCTGTGCGCAATTAAGTTCACCCCCAGGTGTTTGTATGTGTCTATACTATACTATACATGGAGTTATCATTAGACCCCCAGGTGTTGTTTTTAATTCTGACCTCAGATCAGAGCGGTGTCCATCTGTGAAGTGTAGAGGTGTTCCCATGGACTGCTCACTCTTCATAGAGTTACAGCTGGGTGGACTCTGCTTATGGACCCTGACACAGAGACAGGATGGAGTTAGGACCATAAACAATATATATATCATTAGACCCCTAGATGCTGTTTTTAATTCTGACCTCAGATCAGTAGAGCGGTGTCCATATTTGAAGTTAAACGGTTCTCCCATGGACCCTTCAGTCTTCATAGAGTTATAGCTGGGTGGTCTCTGCTTATGGACCCTGACACAGAGACATGATGAGTTTATTATTAGGACCATAAACAAAATGTATTGAGCTTCATGGTTCTCTGCTCAGTCGACTTTGCAGGAACTACAACATGGATTTAAAAACTGTTTTTAAAATATTATTTGTGCAGTGTAGCCTATTGTCCACCTGTGTCCTGATCAGTGAGTTGATTGTAGTCGTGTTACACCTGTGTCTAGTTTATCTAAACCTCTGTGTGTTCAGTGTTCTCTTGCTAGTTAATAGTTTATAGTCAAGACCTTCAAGAAAAACGCAGGGGAAAATTACTTGATTATGTGGACTACTTTTGCGAGCAGAAATCTTTGATTATGCGATGGAATATGCAGATTTTATGTGCAATTAATTATGCCATGAAATTGGAGGAATTTGTAAAAGTTTACAAAACAAATGCGAAATATGCAGAGAAATGTGAAATATGCAGGAACATAACACTGATTTAAAAAAAGGATTTCTTACACCTTATATTAGGCATTTGGTTGTTAAAGTGCGATCTGGGGACCCCTACCAGCTCTTGAGGGAGTTCCAGGGGGTCCAAATATAAAAATTTATTTCACCACTTTTACAGTTGCCTAGGCCTATTAGAAAATAGCTTATCTACAAGCTCACACAAAAACATATTCAGTTTCAGTATCTCACAGTCATTCATTTAGGGGTCCATGAATGGGTAGAGAATTTGGGATAACTTGTAGAGAATTGTCATGCATGTCGTATAAAATGTTTAGACATTTTATTAATGGCTGTGTACTGCTCTGATCTTATCTGAAACCAGATCCACCAGACAGTCAAGTCTGGCAACGTACAGTTCTTTATAGTGGCTGCAACCACAAACACGCACACACCCACAGCGTGCACAATGATTTGTTTCGTTTTTACCAAGACACAGAGAGAGAGAGAGAACTTAGGAAGGCATTCATCACCACTGTGCTTCTGTGTGAATGTGAACAAATGAGAGAGGTTGTAACTTTATAAACTTTATGCAGGGATTGTGAAATCAAGTGAGGTCCGCATAATGTGCGTATTTACTGCAGAAATATTCAATTACTGCGGGAAATACGGTATGCGTCCTTTTGCAAGTAAATTGATCATCGCATAGTATGCGCCTTTTGGTTGATGATGTAATGGATTCTGCGATCGCATATTGACGTTTGTATTTTGTACAGTCAGTGTCTAGTACATGTCCACCTGTCAATCACTCATTATTGTTGAACAGAGCTGCAAGATTTGGGCGATTACAGATGACATCACACAACCACCAAATCTATGACCAAATCAGTTAAGGACTTCATAATAATCTCATTGAAATCTCCTTTATGACCAAATCAGTTAAGGACTTCATAATAATCTCATTGAAATCTCCTTTATGATTGAAAAAATCAACAACAAAAAATAGGGGCGGGCAAAAAAATTGATATGCCAATATATCGCTATATATATATATATATATATATATATATATATATATATAATATATATATATATATATATATATATATATATATATATATATATATATATATATATATATATATGTGTAGGTCTATTCATTAATTTGTTCAAATATTGTTTAAAATTGCTTTAGAATTTTCTAGTTGATTGAACTTGTCATGGTCCATATTGTTCGTAAAAGGGGAATTCCACCCATTTTCAACATTTTACTGTACTGTATTTTACTTCCTTATGATATCGTCAAGTTGTGTTTGTTAATGGTTTTTCTTTTACGACCTTTTTTTCTGAGGGTGTACAAATGGAACCAAATGGACCCGTCAGGGTCCATTTGGTTCCATTAGTACGCTCTCAAAAAAAAAAAAATCTTGAAAATGGGTGAAATCCCTTTTGTTCTAGTATAATAAAAGCACAGTCATTTGTGGGAAAAATGTGATATATATCGATATATCAAATTGAATCGATATGAAATATAAATGGTTTCAGAACCCTAAATATCAATATTGTATGGTATGGTGAGGTAAGTGAATCATCCCACCCCTACAAAAAAGCATATTTGTGTATATTGTCATTCTGACCTGTGGTCAGTAGAGAGGAGTCCATCTTTGACGTCAGGAGAATTGTCCATGGAGCGGTCACTGTCTGGACTCTGTTCATCAACCCTGACAGGAATAACACAGGATGAAGACTATTAGAGTTCAGTGGTTTTCAACCTTTATCATACCAGGGCCCACTATTTATTCAGCATTTGAGATCACCATTTGATGCCAACTTAGCTCCACAGACCCCAAAACCAAAGATGTTGTTTATGTGTGTATGGAGTCTATAGTTTACCTCTCATGTTCAGAGACCACGCCCCCTTCCTCTCTGTCACTCATGGTGGAGCAAAGACCTCACACACACACACACACACACACACACACACACACACACACACACACACACACACACACACACACACACACACACACACACACACACGACCACTGAACATACTGTGCATAGCCTACTACACAAGTAACACAACATGCAACACGATGCAATGCAACAATATACTGGCTTTAGCAACGTAAAGCTAAACTAATAAAAGAAACATTTCATATAGGCTAACTTTCAGATACACCTGATGGCACACCTGACGTAAGGTGTGGATTCTCAACAGTAGACAAGATGACAACAAAACAATTCACCATAGACAGAAAAGGAGCAAAAAAATCACATTCTGAATGAAATACAAACATTGGCAAAGAATAACTACAGCCTGCATGTACTTACAGAGTAATAATGTCCAAAGATAAAAGGTTTTAAGATGAATTCTCAGCAGACATGTCACATGTTGGCAGAGTGGAGTGGACTTGAGTTTGACTCAAACTTCCTCCTGCTTGATGCTCTGATTCAGTGGGTGCGGCTGGGGGCGGGGTTATGGAGCAGCTAGGGGCGGGGTTATGGAGCAGCTAGGGGCGGGGTTATGGAGCAGCTAGGGGCGGGGTTATGGAGCATAGGGGCGGGGTTATCGGGCAGGGGCGGGGTTATGGTAGCAGGTATTGTTGTTCTACTTCGCTAATAAACATCTGGTTGAACACCGTGGTATGCTTTCAGTTCACACAAACACATGAGGTTGTTTCAGCATGATCAATGATGACAATAAACGGTTTGCCTTTTCATTTGGTATATTTACATATTGCTATATAGGTCTATAAACACATTAAAGATAATAGAGGCAACTATAGTGTGTAGCCTATAGTGTGTTTATAAAAAGATTTGCTTAAAAACAGAATCTAACTACACCTCACCTCGATCCACTCTTTTGGCTCATTATGTCTTCCCTGAGTGCGACGAAAGTTTTGTTTTGACAACAACAGAGTTCTGGGCTGTAGATGAGATGAAAAAAAAAAAAAAAAAACACGAGGCTTAAAGGACAATTTTAGCTTTTTCCAACCAAGGCTCATGTTTTAGTTTGTTCTTTGTACTTTAGAGAAAGTAAAAGATGGGTGTTAATTGTTTTACATTCATTGCTTTCTTTAGTTTTAGGGATTTTAGCTATGGGAGGAGGCATTCAAACATGTCTTAAATACATATTTGTTTACAAATTGACAAAGTGATTTCTTTTATTATCTACTACACGCTAATAAATCCCACAAATGATCTGCTGAATGTGACAAACATTTGAAATGTTCGATAAAAATATTTGATGAAAACCATTTAAACTTCAGGTTGTTGTAATGTAATAAAAATAGATATAAAGGCCAAGGAGGTGAATACTGGATACTTTTCCAAGGCGCAGAAACAATTCACAAAACACAGCATGAGCCAAAACACATGGAGTTGGTGTACAAATAACATGTTTCATTTTTTTTATTTTTTTATGCAAAAACAACAATAACAACAACTACTAATTAACCTATTTTTCATATTCCATAAAATAAAAACATCAGAATTACAATCTTCACAATAAGATAACCTACAATGAACTAAACAACACAATAATAATAATAATAATAATAAAAGATAAAACAATAACGCAAAAACATCTGAGGTATTTATGTTGTATCGAGGTCAATGTGTTCTGTTTACTATTAACATATTCACTGAGAGGTATTCATTCATACACACACACACACACACACGCACGCACGCACGCACGCACGCACGCACGCGCACACACACACACACACACACACACACACACACACACACACACACACACACACACACACACACACACACACACACACGGTAGCCAAATGTATCCTTACTGAAACTTATTAAATGTTTAACTCAAGAGTTAATACTTGCTATACATCTGCATCAAAATGACTTAACATGAAGTCTACACAATCACAGACATGCATAAGAATTTAAAAAAATAATAATAACAATAATTTATTTTTACTGACAGTCTGCCTTTGCTTGTTGTTTCTCTAAGGCTGTGAGCACATTACAACTTCCACAAGATGCAGGGGCAGTCGCCATGTTTGTAGTTTTAGAATGGCTGTGGATGGGGAATAAAGATGGCGGCAAACAGGGGTGTAGTGGAGGGGGGACGCGGGGGGGGGGGGGGGGGGGGCATCCCTCATCCCTCCACTTCTCACATCTAAAAAATATTTTTGGGGCAAAAGTAGGCCTATGTTTTTTGTCTTGTCATTGACTTTATGGATACAATTGTAAACAATGCATTGTAAACCATCTTTCTCAATATGCTATGCTTGTTTTAATAGCGTGTCTGTGTGTGTTGCGCAGGCGCACGTAAATGCAAGTGTGCATGCACGTGTCTTAAAGGGGAATTCCACTCATTTTCAATATTTTACTATGTTATTAATATACCTTAGAGATGTTTTGTGGACATGGCAAGAAAAAGTTCCCCCCATTCCGTGTTTCCTAGAAATGGAGGTCTGAAAAAAATCATTAGCATGGTGGAATACATCTTGATGGCATCATCAAGGTGTGTTTCATCATGTTAATGATTTTTCTTTTTTTCAAGAGTGTACAAATGTAACCAAATGGACCCGCTAGGGTCCACTTGGTTCACATTTGTACACTCTCGGGAAAAAAATGAAAATGGGTGGAATTCCCCTTTAAGAGGCGTCCCTCCACTTATAAAAGTCCCACTACACTGGCGGTAAAGTGTCCTGGGGAGACACAGCCTTGCGGCAAAAAGACGTTGCGTCCAACGTCTCTTTCCATCCAGCACCTGTTTAAAACACGCCATGTGACCGCAAGACGCTGCGTCTAAAAGACCCTGTTCTCAGTATGGTGTGCCCAGCCCTCAAGGCTGTGAGCACATTACAACTTCCACAAGATGCAGTCGCCATGTTTGGAGTTTTAGAATGACTATGGATGGGAAATAAAAATGGAGGACGCACAAGCACAGCCTTGCGGCGAAAAAGACGCTGCACACAAACGCGCGTCACCTGGAAGTGATAGACACCAGCCAATGGAACAGAAGCAGCTTGGCAGACAGGCCTCTTACTAGAGGTCAGTGGCGGGCTGAGGTCTCCACATTCACAATAAAAGCTCACAGAAATTTAGGATAAAAGATTTGGGACTTTGTGTTTGGTATGTCCAACCGAAGGCCGGATGGTTAGCTTTAGGCATGGGGCCTGTGAGGTTAGGTTGAGGGTCAAGGGTTTAGGGTTAGGGGTTGAGGGGGTAAGACCATAGAGCAAGGCTTCCCAAAAGGTAGACCATGATCTACCAGTAGATCACATGTCAGTCCCCCAATTCTTTAGAGCGTTAAAATGAAACCAAATGGACCCAGAGTTAAATTATTTTTAAACATCTGAATTACGTAATTTCAAGAGTCCACACAATTAGTGAATGGAGAATGATTGTTATTTTGACCATTGTTTTGCCAGTTCTTTTTTCCAATTGTGCAGAAAAACGTGAAAGTTATTACCTTTGGGTGCAAGAGAGTAAATTCAACATCCCCTAATGTTTTCAAATGTCAGTAGTAGCATATATCATACATACAAGAAAACCTTCCAATTCCCCATCCATTTTTCTTAATAAGTGCATGTATTCTTAAACGCTATAACAGTAAGTAACAACATCACTAGTATTTCACTAGTAAGTCAAACTTTCTTGGGGGCCTTGAAATAGATTTTTTTATGTGTAGATCTTGTTGAGCTGGTCATTTTGAAAGTCGCTCTCAAGTAAAAAAAAATGTGGGCACCTCTGCACTACGCTATAAGTCTCCCTAGCTGGAGACATAACCGTCTCCAGCAAGCAGCTCCTCCACTGTGTCTCCGCAGCCATCTAGTAGAAGAGTTGCGTCATTGAAGGGGCAGAAATATGACAAACTGGTGTTAAAAATACATGGTTTTCAACCAGGGCGACGAAAATAAGAATCTTTTAGCCATGTGTGCAACATGTCAACTGTTTTAAAGTACTGTACAGTAACAACTAAAGATGTTGTACCAATGATACAAAACAATCTGAAATAAAGGGATTCAAGACCATTAAAGCCGAGGTTGCATGCTGCCTGAGTTCAATGCATTTCTGCATGCCTCCGGTCCAGGAGTTGTCACAGTTCAATAGAAGTCTACGTGGAGCAGTAGCTCATCACACAGTGAACAGGAGTGTTGTAACTCTGTCTCTAGATGGCTCTGCTGTGCATCTACTCTCAGGACCAGCTAAAGCCCTGGAAGTATTTCAACGCGACGCTGTGAACTGTGTCGAAAAGACACAGTTCACAGTCTGGTGTGCTCAAGGCTTTAACACCATCTCTGCTTAACACGAGTTTCCCGAGTTTTTTGGCCATTAGGGGCGCCAAAGTATTTTGGGACTTTTTTTTTTTTTTTTTTTTTTTTTTTTTAGGTGAGTGCCTAAAGCGGTGAAAGTGTTGTTAAAGGAGCACTTCACCACGTGTCAACCTATTTTTATATAATAGGTCCTCATTAATAATCATGATGAAATGCCACTATTTTTATTTTTTATCATAGTAGGGCTGTGGGCAGTTCAGAAAACTGTCCAACAATGACATCATTGTTAGGCATGAATCTCTTTAAACAATATGTTTTTTGTTTTGTTTTTGTTTTTTGTTTTTACAAAAAATGTTTAGATTTGTATTATCGTGTTGAACTATTTCCATTTTTGCATTACAACTTTTCAGCACTACAAAGCTGGTAATTTCTATTAGTTTGGATCGCTCATTGATGATCCCACTGGTGTACTGGGTTTCTGAGCCTATAAAACATCGCCAGACGCCAAATAAATAATAGACGCTGATATGAAAAGACCTGGAAACAAGATTAGAGGAGATTTAATTTAGAATCAACCTCAGGCCCTAAAGGACAACTTTAGTTCAAGTTTTAGTTTGTTATCAGAGGAAATGAAATGCGAGTGTTCTTTTTTTTGTTCACTTTCTGCTTTTGTCATTTTATTTTATTTTATTTTATTTTATTTTATTTTATTTTATTTTATTTTATTTTATTTTATTTTATTTTATTTTATTTTATTTTATTTTATTTTATTTTATTTTATTTTATTTTATTTTATTGTTTTATTTTGAAAGGGGGGGATGTGGCTAAATATGTATTTTTTATTTGCCAAAATTTGATAAGTAATTTATTTTCATATAATATAGCGTTAGCCTACAGAGTACCAGTAATACTAGTACCACTAGCGGTACTAGTATCTCCCTCTGGTGGTGCTCAAAGGAGTCGCCCAAAAAGAGGGATAAAAGACTCAGGGCTCCATTTTCGTTACCGCTATACCCCTTATCCCTTAACTTCTTTGCCTTTTTAAACTATTAAAAAAAAACATTTCTCAGTAGTTCAAATGGCCAGTCTACTAGCTCACAACGTGTTAATAGATTGACATGTTGAAATAGACCAAAAAAGTTTTTCAAAATAGTGAAAATGAAATAAGGGATATGGCATAAGGGGTTTAGCATGTAACGAAAATCTCACCCTCAGTGTTAAGCATTAACATTGAGCCGCAACTCTTCCGTTTGTGGTAGAGTGTGGGGGGCGGGGTCAGTGTTGGTCACCGGGGGGAGGGGCAGTGGGGGGGCATGGGGAGGGGCCACTGGGGGTAGGGGGAGGGGCTGAGGGAGGGGTTGGGGGAGGGGCAGGGCCACAAACTGTGGCTGGGCGTGGTCATGCCCACAGGGGGGCGGCTGGGCGTGGTCATGGTCATGGGCGTGGTCATGGGCGTGGTCATGGGCGTGGTCAGGCCCACAGGGGGGCGGCTGGGCGTGGTCATGGGCGTGGTCATGGGCGTGGTCATGGGCGTGGTCAGGCCCACCAGGGGGCGGGGCCAGTCGTCTGATCCTCTCCTCCACACAGCCGGCAGACAGACGGGCTTCAGCCTCATGATCCCAACACTCCTCTACTGTCTCACACAGCTGGCACGCACCCTGCACACAGACAGGCAGGGAGACAGACAGACAGGGAGGCAGGCAGGGAGGGAGGGAGACAGACAGACAGACAGACAGACAGACAGACAGACACAGAAAAAAGAAAGCTGGTTTGTGTTTATGCAGAAAGAAAGAGTGGTGCCACCATGGGAGTAATAAAATATAGAGGGGTAACCGGTGCGATAGCCCCGCCCCCTTGTCGTTCATTTCAATACAAGTTGCTCTGTGGCGTTTTGAAGCACCCGGAAGAGCGCTGGAAGTGCGCTTATTTCCGCATTTGGACACCAAAATTTGGTGTCCAAATGCGGAAGTAATTGTTCCATGAACACGCCTGAAGCAAGGGAGAATGTCAGTTCTTAAAGGTAGGGGAAGTGATTTCACTTTTGTCAGATATCACCCAATTTTTTTTTTCTGTGCAGACCATATATGGAGTTTTCCCCTCCCCCACGTTAGCAGAGGAGCTAATAAAAGTTCCCCAGGTGGAGGGTGAATTCTCCTCCAATCAGGATGGAGCAGCAGGTTCACATAGTGTAGCTACTCTTGGGCGCCCCTAGTGCACCAGGCTGGTACTACACCATGAATTTTAAATCACTTACATACAATTTGTGGATGAGGTGCCAATGGAGAAACTAGTCATCAATATGGTTGTCAATATAATTATATTGTTTGCAAATCATAAAACACACTAGGGGTGGGCAAAAAATCAATATGCCAATATGTCGCAATTCTTAAAGCCGTGATATCAATATCGAATCGCCGGGTTACGAATTGTCTATTTATTTATTTATTTATTTATTTATTTATTTATTTATTTATTTATTTATTTATTTATTTATTTATTTATTTATTTATTTATTTATGTAGGTCTATTCATTAATGTGTTCATATCAAAGACCGATTTGTCCATTTGTGCGTGCGTGCGTGCGTGCGTGTGTGTGTGCGCTCTCACGTTGTGTTTCAGCCAGTCCTCTTTGAAGGCCGGTCTCATCTTCTTATTCACCACCACTTCCTGTAAATCCTCCAATGAGGGATGAGCTCCGATCTCCTCCTCGAACGGTAGCAAGTACTGTTCTACTGGACCTGAATACACACACACACACACACACACACACACACAAGTACTGTTCTACTGGACCTGAATACACACACACACACACACACAAGTACTGTTCTACTGGACCTGAATACACACACACACACACACACACACACACACAAGTACTGTTCTACTGGACTGAATACACACACACACACACACACACACACACACACACAACACACACACACACACAAGTACTGTTCTACTGGACCTGAATACACACACACACACACACACACACACACACACACACACACACACACACACACACACACACACACACACACACAAGTACTGTTCTACTGGACCTGAATACACACACACACACACACAAGTACTGTTCTACTGGACCTGAATACACACACACACACACACACACACAAGTACTGTTCTACTGGACCTGAATACACACACACACACACACACAAGTACTGTTCTACTGGACCTGAATACACACACACACGCACACGCATGCACGCACGCACGCACGCACGCACGCACGCACGCACGCACGCACGCACGCACACACGCATGCATGCACGCACACACACACACACACACACACACACACGCACGCATGCATGCACACACACACACGCATGCTATGAATGCTATAATAATCCAGATGAGCAGGTTGGTTCCCTGCATGGTTTCCTCCGCCATCCGTGTACTATGCATGTGTGAATTAGAGGAAGACATTTTGTCAGGATAAAATATAATATAATGTTTTAATCCTAGGATTGGGACAGAACAAGAATGGAAGTCAACAGGAGTGTACAGGAGTGGGAATAACAACCATCTATAGATGATAATGATCATCTAAACAGCAGGTTGCTCTGACTACCAAAAGGACAGCAGACATTTTTGTTGTAGTTCATTTTTCAGTGAGACAACACTCTTTTAACTTGTGTCAACAACTATACTATTAATTCTCTTGCCGCCGATAACGCGGGGCTCGTGGACCTCCCGTGGAGTCCCCTCCGCCAGTCACGCGGACGGCTCGTATCACGACGAGATGTAGATTTCATTCTTTAATCCAACTATTAGTCCGTGCGCATCGTCTGATGATCATCCCGTTGCTGACTTTCATTTGGGACAGAATTGGCGACAACTTTTTTTTTTCCCCTCCCATTGACTTGCATTCAACCCAATGCATTCAAACGGCTCTCCTCCGGTTTGCCCCCTCAATGTCGCTGGCGCATGGGTTAAGCAGCCAGGGCTACGCAGCTCTTCCTGACTTAGGACCCGGATGTTTCTGGGCAGATCGCCAGATGATCGATTAGGCAAGACAACAGACACAGCATAACAGAAACAGCACATCCTGTTTAGGAGATCTGAGCTTCAAAATAAGGGCTTTTTTACCGATCGAACTGGTTTGAGCCGCGGCAATGGAGAGGAAACAAGGAAAATCCGATCGCGCTGAATGAGTTAACTAACAAAAAAAGAGGATGGCATTTTATTTTAAACTCTGGTCCAAGAACGGGACAGGACAGCAGGGTAATTATAGTTATGGATTTTTCATTTTAGTTTAGTTTTAGTTAACTATTATAACCCTGCGGGAAATCCACTGCTG